>BLBF01000068.1:14213275-14241096 GCA_015471245.1 Laticauda colubrina
CCAATGGCTTCCACAAAAACAAAATCACCAGCTTGATCCACAAAAACACAACAAGACATAACAGAGACCTAGAAGATCAACAGACCTATGGAACAGCTGTCCTGCCCTACATAAGAGGGACTACAGATAAAATCAGTAAGATACTACACAGGCATCACATCAAGACTGCCTTCAAAACAGACAAAAAAATAGCAGCCCTCCTTAAAAACCCCAAAGACAAAATTGACCTGGAAAACCAAGGCATATACGAAGTTCCCTGTGCATCATGCCCAGCCACATACATTGGACAGACCAATAGAAGAATAAGTACCCGCCTGGATGAACACAAAAATGCAGTAAAAAAGCTGGAACACACCTCTTCACTAGTCCAACACATGAAAACCACAGGTCACAACATCAACTTCAATGGCACTAAAACCCTAGCCGCTATAGAAAACCCCAGCCACAGAATCATCAGAGAAGCCATAGAGATTGAAAAAAGACCTGACAGCATGAATAGAAGAGATGATTCCACCAGACTGTCAATCATTTGGAAGCCTGCACTCTCAAATAGAAAGATCTCCACACCACAAGCCAGGCAAACACCTGAGCACAAACAGACTCCCTCTGATGCCTCCAGCTCAAACACCCCCCCACCAAGCACCCAGATGAAACCTGGCTTCCTAATAGATAACAGCCGTCCTTTCACACTAAGCCAAGCTGCACTGAAAGCCTCCAAGACAGGAACAGAGTGTTGCCAGCCAATCAAAGCCACAAAACAGACAGAAGAAACCAGAAACACCAATCAAACAAACTCCAAGACCAATAAACACAGACCAAGACTCCCAACCAATCATGATAGGCTAGCCTCAAATTTAAAACCAATGGCTGTGAGACCCTGACCCACACACAAACTTAATACATAAGCCTGATGATGGCAGATGAGATTCTGCTGAAATGTTGCTACAACTTTAAAAGCTCTGCAATGACGTGGGATAATACCCAAAGGAAGCTGAATAGCAGACATGTAAGTACCTGCGATAACTTAAAAAAACATATATATATACATACACATACACACACACACACCAATTGCCAGATGACAGGTATAGAATGCTATTGCCTTCCTTGAAAGGACTAAAACTTGTGAAATGCAAACCAATGTGGCTTAAATTGGACAGAACCATTGTCTCAACATTTGTATTTCAATGCCAAGATTGAAAAAAAACATAGTTGAGAGACCACTGAAATAAAAGGGCAGAAAGATGAAGCTGAAGACTTAAATCCTGGAGTTTCATTCTTTTATTCTTCTTTTGTCTTGATGTCTGTGTTTTTGGAGCAGGCAGAACTTCTCTGCATGAGCAATTTTTTTTCTACCTTAAGTGATGGGATTTCTCTAACTACAGCAGGTTCTTGGGGTTTCTACTATTATCAAGTTCCTGGGTCCAAGATTGAAATTCTGGAAACGTGTAAGCTGCCAGGACTGATATTAGATTCTCTCTCACCAGGTCTTTGAGCTTTCCAGAGGTACCTGGGGTTTCTCTAAATAAAGAATGAATGTCTAAGTTGGATTTGTCTAATTTTCTGAATGTCATTGAAAGGTGCAGTCTAAAATTCCAATGATTTCAAAGGCAAAACTCCCATTAACCTGAACAGAGTTTGTCACAGGTTCATTCATTCATAAGCCAAGTCAGTGGGCTCCGACTGCTCCCCCAACTACTACAGGTAGTCCTTGACTTACAACAGTTCATTTTGTGGCCATTCAAAGTTACAATGGCACTGAAAAAGGTGACTTTATTACCTTTATTTTCACCCTTCCGACCATGGTCACATGATCCACATTCAGCTGCTTGGAAACTGGGTCAAATTTATGACAGTTGCAGTATCCCAGAGTCATGTGATCCCATTTTATGGCCTTCTGACAAGCAAAGTCAACGGGAAAGCCATGATTCACTTAACAACCATGTTAATAACTTAATGACTGAAGTGATTCATTGAACAGCTGTGTCAAGAAAGGTCACAAAATGGGGCAAAACTCATTTGACAAGTATTTCCATTAACAACAAAAAGTTTGGGCTCCATTGTGATTGTAAGTCAAGAATGACTTGTACTTTCTACGAGTCCTTCTGCTGGAGAACAATATATCTTTCTATTTACTTTTAGGCTGTTTTACAAGCACATACACCTCTTTCCCTCTCTCACCACAATGCCACCACCATCAGTTGCCTCTCTTCTCAGTGTTCATAGCCAACAGTTCCTGCACTGAGGGGCCTTACAGGGACAGGACAACAGCAAACTAAATGCTGGCCATTTTGTAGGCTGCCTGTCCTCTTACAGAGTTAAAATGCGTCACTATGTTTATAAAACTGCCCAGTGAAGCTGCGAGTTTTTTTTCTCTTCCACTTCCACAAATTCCTCTCCCATTGAACATTCTGTTTGGAAAATGTGTCTCTTTTAGATGAAAGATGGGAAATAAATCTCTCCTACCTTTTTCCAGTTTTATGAGTTGCTCATCAGCTGGCTAGGCTTCTTCCTAAACATTTAATTATCTTCCTTTATGAAAATGAGAGAAAGCTGACAAAGCTTAATTGAGATTTCGGCGGCAGCATTGCCAGTCTTATTCCTACCTCTCTCACTTTGATTTTTTTTTGGGGGGTGGGGTGGGAACAAAAATATTTCCTCTCAATTTGTTACCAGCGCTTTGCCATTTTTAAAGAATCAGGCTCATTTTTACTATCTAAAAACAATAGTCTACTATCTTATTTTCCTTGTCTGTCCTTCATCTTTTGTCGATTCTACATGAAATTGGTGTGGTAATAATGGGCTCAGGGGTTACACTGAGGCCAAGGACCCTCAGTTTCAAATCCCTGTTTGATCAAGAAATTCACCAAGTGACTTTGAGCCATTCTGATTCATCCCAACTACCCTGCAGAATGGCTTACCAGCCAGCTACATTTCTTTTTGAAAATATAATAATTGTGGAAGAAGGCAGAGCGTCCTCGCTGACTGACAGTAGATCACGACTCTCTGTGGCTATGGTCCATGCTCTTTCATTGGAGAGCCCTGATAATTACAATTAGGGGCTGAAGCTGCCTTGGAGGGGCGGTGGAGTAAGGGGAAGCCGCAAGCCAGGTTGAGGGGAGCCACATCTCCCCCCCTAGGCTTGGTCTTTTTCCCCCCGAAGATGACTGCAATTGTGATTTAAAATGGCCACCCTGAAGAGGAGGACTCACCTGGATTAAGATTTGTGCAGGAGGGAAGAAAGATGTGGATAACATCTGAACTGGGACAACTGGGCAATACAACTAAACAAAAGTACCCCAGGATTAAGATAACATGGAATTTTTAAGAAAAGAAAAGTGAGCAGCAAAATTATAAAGGGACAGGAAAAAAAATAAGAAAATATTATTGAAATCTAAGTGGGGCTTCGAACCAGGAAAGGAAGAAGCTGAAACTAAACATTTAACTAAACTGGACTAAAATATTTTGGGAATAAACAGGCATAAAATAAAGCTGAACTTAAAGGCCCTGTCACACTGCCCAACGGATACAAAACGTTAGTAAAAAGGACACAACAGACGAGCAAAATGTTCCATCCGTTGTTATCCGCTCTTAAAAGGGGCAAAGATTTGCATAACGAGAGCGGATAACACGGAAAGGAACGGACGTGGGGAGGACGCAGAGAGGATGAAAAGCGGATGCGGAATGGAAGCCCAGTGGATGGAAGCAGATGGGAGCGGATGGCACATCTGCTAGGCTTCCGGGGGACCTCAGCAAAGTGGACGCGGAATGGATACAGCGGATGCACAGCGGATGAAGCGGATGAAGAGCAGAAGCCTAGCGGATGCACAACGGATGAAGCGGATGCAGAGCGGAAGCCTAGCGGATGCACAGCGAAAGCTGAACGGATGCCGAGAGTTAATTGCGCAAGCGGGGGGGGGATGCATTGCGTAAGCCCCGTGGATATAAAGGGAAGCAGCTCCCAAGCAGGTCACCATTCGGAGGAAAGACCTGCTCCCAGATACATCGAGTCCTTGTCTGCCCTGCCTGCATGCCTGCCTGCAAGCCTTGCTGCAAGCCTTGCTGCCAGCCTGCCTCCCAGCCTGCCTCCCAGCCTGCCTCCCAGCCTCCCTGCCAGCCTTGCTCTCTGCCTGCCTGCCAGCCTTGCTGCCAGCCTGCCTTCCAGCCTCCCTGCCAGCCAGTCTGCCTGCCAGACTTTTTTCCTGCCTGCCTGCCTGCCAGCATTCCTGCCAGCCTTGGTGCCTGCCTGCCTGCCAGGCTTCCTGCCAGCCTTGGTGCCAGGCTTTCTGCCAGCCTTGGTGCCTGCCTGCCTTCCTGCCAGCCTTGGTGCCTGCCAGCCTCCCTGCCAGCCAGCAACCCCACAACCATGGGGAAGAAGTGAAAGCCTCAGCAACCTGCCGCCATCCCAGGCAAGAGGGACAGGGCCACCCTCCTGCCCCCTGTCCCTGACTCTGCTTCTGCTGGGGCTTCTGCTGCTCGGGCTCACTCTTCTGCTGCTGGAGCTTCTGCTGAAGCTGCTCCTGGCGGTGGTGCTTCTGCTCGTGTTTCCTCTGCTGAAGTTGCTTCTGGTGGTGGTGCTTCTGCTTGTGCTTACTCTGCTGAAGATGCTCCTGGCGGTGGTGCTTCTGCTGGTGCTTACTCTGCTGAAGCTGCTCCTCGTCCTGCTGGTCCTGCTTGTCCTGCTCGTGCTCCTGGATTTGCTCGTCCTGCTCATACTGCTATTGCTCCTGGTCTTGCTGGTCCTGCTGGTCCTGTTGGTCCTGCTCGTGCTCTTGGTCCTGCTCATGCTCCTGGTCTTGCTGGTGCTGCTGGTGTTTACTCTACTGCTGCTGATCCTGGTCCTGCTGGTCCTGCTGGTGCTGCTGCTGGTGCTGCTGCTGCTGCTGCTGCTGCTGGTGGTGGTGGTGCTGCTGCTGCTGCTGATGATGATCCTGCTGCTGCTGCTGCTAATGATGATGATGATTATGATCATGCTGGTGATGATGATGATGATGATCCTGCTGCTGCTGCTGCTGGTGGTGGTGTGGAGGAGCAGCCACTACTACCTGGGAGCCCCTCTGATGAAGGCCCATCTGGTCCTGCCAAAGGGAGGAAGAGGCGTATGCGACAATAGGAGAGGAGGCAATAATCCATTGAGGAGGAACACGAGGATGAGGTGCTGGAGTGGCTGAGAGAAAATGATTATCTGTGGCGGAAGGGACAGCGGTTGTACAGGGACACCAAGCTGAAGCATGCTGCTTGGAGAGAGAAGGCGGAGAGTATGGGCTACACTTCGGAGGTGCTCCTCAGCTGGTGGAAGCACATGCACACCTGGTACGGGAAGCTGCACCTCAAGAAATCTGACCAGGCCACGGTTAAACTGACGGACAGAGAGACCTACGTCATGGCCAGGTGCAGCTTCCTGGAGGGTGAGATCCGCCACCGAGGAGCAGCCCCTCTGTCTACCCTCTCTCTCTGGCAGCCTGCTGAGAGCCAGTCCTCTTCCGGCCGAGAGTCAGTTCCTGTCTCCAGGCAGGTTTCAGTGGAGCATACCATGGCGGAGAACCCATGGACAGGTGTTGTTGTCCGTGGTGGAGCATGTGGAGGACTCCCTGGTGTGGTGGGAGAAAGGAGACGCACGTCCACCACAGCCATACCTGCATCCATCCCCAGCTCCACCTCCACAGAAAGGCAGAGAGCCAGACAGCAGGAGGAGCAGAGCCACACTGTCCTGCTGGAGATCAGGGACACCATCCGGACCAGCATATATCTCCTCTCTCAGCTGGTCCACACCGACTCCTCATCCTCAAACCGCAAGCCCTTCCTCACCTATGTCAACCAGACCCTCAGGGACATGGCGGAACCCCAGAACCAGGTGGTGAAAGACCGGATCACCGAGCTGCTTCACAAACCTCCAGACCCAGAGGAACCTGCTCCCACCCAGATCAGGTCTGTTCCTCCGCCCCAGGTGATGTCCCTCCCATTCCAAGGCTTCCCACAGCCCCTCACCTACCAGGGCTACGGCTACCAGGAGGTCCAGCAGCACAGGCAGCAGCCCTTCCCAGTCCAGGCACAGAGTCATCGGGCGACACCGTTGCCACCGGTTCCACGGATGCCACCGATGCTACCCATGACACTGATGCCACCGACGCCACCAACGCCAGTCCTCACCCAGCTGCAGACCAGACAGCCCCACTACACTGCTCATTCCTCCACCAACAGCCAAGCCCGGCCTCAGTACATCTGTCATCTGTACTGGGGCTGACACCCCATGGCATGGAGGAAGGAGCTCTCAATATCACAGGTCTGAGCCAGCTGTCCAAGAGCTTTCTCAACACACCGTCACCTGTTGTCCTCTCGGGGCCAAGCACCCCAGTGGTGCTTCAGACCAGCACTCCAGCACCAGACACCTCCACAGCACCTGGACCCTTCACCCCTGAGATTGGGCACACCTCCGAGTGACCAAGAGGAGTGCCATAGACTGGCTGGCTGGCTACCTGTGGACTTTATTTGGACACACACTTGCTTCATTTTTTTTTTTTAATGAAGTCTTGGTGGAAACTTTTAGAAAGGGTTTAAGCCTT
Source organism: Laticauda colubrina (assembly GCA_015471245.1). NCBI lineage: Eukaryota > Metazoa > Chordata > Lepidosauria > Squamata > Elapidae > Laticauda > Laticauda colubrina. Next base: position 14,219,839 of record BLBF01000068.1, read on the forward strand.
TGCATGCTTGTGGGATGGGTTAAGATAGCAGTGGGGTAGGCAGGGATACCTGTGGAATGAGCAGGGATACCTTTGGGATGGGTAATAGCTGTGGGATAGATAAACCTCCAGTGCAAGCATAGTGGGACTGTATGGTCCACCCTCCCAGGTGCCACACCTAAGGCCCTTTATTATCAATAACAATGTAATAATCATCCACACATGTCAACACAAACACAACTTTTTCTTAAATGCCCTGATCATTGTATGGCCAACCAACATACATGGCCCAATCTCATCAGTGTGATGAGACAGGCGGAAGGAAGCATCCATTAATCATCTATCATCCTTTCTTGCCACTCCACTGCTCCAGCTGGGGAGTTGCACCAGTGTTTCAGTTGTGCTGCTTCTACCCTTCACGTGAGGCTCTGTTGGGGCCTTGCATATCCACAGTGTCTATCAGGTTTTGCCCTTGCCTCCATTCCCCAGGCTGCATGTCCTCTGTTAAGCCTGGGTTCCCCAACCAGGGTTAGGTAGACAAGCTAAACAGAATGTGCAGCGTTAGTCAGATAGGCACACAGATAAATGAGTGAGCTAAGCTTGTATGTTTATTAACATACAGTAAAAATAACAGGTACGCTTGTGCTATCAAGAATATATTTTATTCCATTATAAGTTAATAGCATAGTCAAATAACAGTCCAATATTTATTTACCATGTAGTCAGTCCATTCAGGGGTATTCAGTTAGCAAAGTCCATGAAGAATATCCTATGTCAGTTCACATAAAAATCAGTCCTTTGTTGTCTCTCCCGTTCGAGCAATGCAGTCTTGATTCCAAGCAGTAATCAGGGATCATCAAAGCCAGAGAGAGTGAGAGCAAGCCGTAGTCTTGCTACTTTTATATTGTTTTCTTAACCACTCCTTTAATTGCTATTTTACAGTTAAAGCTGTATACACTCTAACATACACTAACTATGATTCATAGTTATTATTTCACCTAAACCAGTTAGGGTGAACAATGTTATCCCTAACATTCTCCCCTTTTAGGTTACATAATAACTATGAATCATTTACATCTTTAGAAAATATTTTTCGCAACTTTCTTTAAACTTAATTGCTCCTTGAGCTTTTGTAAATTGGTCTGCAATGTTTTCTTCTGACATGCAGTATTCCAATTTTACTAGTCCATTTTTCACTGATTCTCTTACATTCAAATATCTTAAGTCAGTATGTTTTGATCTAGTTTTTACAGCAATACTAGTAGCTAACTTTACAGCTGCTTGGTTATCCTCATACACCATAATGGAATCTTTTATAGTTATACACATGTCCAACAATAACTGTTTGTAGAAAATTAAGTCAGTGCATAATAATGATAGACATGAAAATTCTGCTTCGATCGTGGATAAGCTAATATGCTGTTGTCTGATTGACCTCCATCCTATTAGTGTCTTACCAAATAATATAGCCATCCCAGATGTTGATTTTCTAGTGTTTATATCAGTTGCAAAACTTGCATCTGCATAAGCACTAAGACTCAAATCACCCTTTGGTTCTATATATAATGCATGGTTCATTGTTCCCTTAAGATATCTCAATATTCTTTTTAAGGATTTCCAATGACATTCTTTTGGATCTGAATTAAAACGTGCCAGCTGATTTACACTATAAGTTATATCTGGCCTTGACCAATTGCTTATATATGATAAGCTACCAATCAAAGATTGATATATGGACTTATCAAATTTGGGACTTTGATCATTAGTTTGGCAAACTTCCTGACTCATTGGAGTCTTTCCCGGTTTACAAAGTTCCATCTTATAATTTTTAATTAATTGGCAAATTTTATCTTCTTGAGATATCTTAAAACCATTATTTGTTTTATTTATTGTCAATCCTAGATAGCTTTTAATTTCACCTAAATGCTTTATTTTTATCTTTTTGGCTAATAATGATATTATTTCATAAGCTTCATTATTAGTCTTAGTTATTAAAGCAATATCATCTGTAAATAATAACAATAATGACACCGTTCCATTATTTTCTCTTTTAAACACACACGGATCTGCTAAACCAGATTTAAAACCTATATTGTTTAACTCTTTCACAATATATTGGTTCCACTCAAACCCAGATTGTTTCAACCCGTAAAGACTCTTTTTGAGTTTCCAACAATCATTACTGTTAAGCCTGGGTTCCCCAACCAGGGTTAGGTAGACAAGCTAAACAGAATGTGCAGCGTTAGTCAGATAGGCACACAGATAAATGAGTGAGCTAAGCTTGTATGTTTATTAACATACAGTAAAAATAACAGATACGCTTGTGCTATCAAGAATATATTTTATTCCAGTATAAGTTTATAGCATAGTCAAAAACAGTCCAATATTCATTTACCATGTAGTCAGTCCATTTAGGGGTATTCAGTTAGCAAAGTCCATGTAGAATATCCTATGTCAGTTCACATAAATCAGTCCGTTGTTGTCTCTCCCGTTCGAGCAATGCAGTCTTGATTCCAAGCAGTAATCAGGGATCATCAAAGCCAGAGAGAGTGAGAGCAAGCCGTAGTCTTGCTACTTTTATATTGTTTTCTTAACCACTCCTTTAATTGCTATTTTACAGTTAAAGCTGTATATACTCTAACATACACTAACTATGATTCATAGTTATTATTTCACCTAAACCAGTTAGGATGAACAATGTTATCCCTAACATCCTCATTGCCTTGTTGGAGGTCCACGAACCTGTTCTGCAAGACTACGTAGCGGGTGCGAATGAGATTGTGCAGGATGCAGCAAGCTTCCACGATCCTCCTCATGGTCTCTTGGCGATGCTGCATGGTGGTGAGAAGTACCTGGAACCTGTTGGCTAGGATGCCAAAGGCATTCTCCACCACCCGCTTTGCCCTGGACAGCCTGTAGTTGAAGATCCTCTCTTCATGGGTGAGGAGTCTGGAGGTGTAGGGCTTCATGAGGTAGGTTCTGAGGGAGAAGGCGTCATCCCCCATGATGAAGTAGGGCACATCATGCATGTTGTCGGGCAGGGGTTCTGGATCTGGGAAGCCCATGATGAGGTTGTGTTCCAGCCCCTCTTTGAGGTCACTGGCATTGTATACCTGGGCATCTGAACATGAGCCATTGCCTGAAGCAACGATGCTGACCATGGCAAAGAGGACGATGCTGAAGAAGCCCTTGGAGTTGAAATAAGTGGACCCCGACTTGGCTGGAGCTTTGCAGGCCACGTGCTTGCCATCTATGGCTCCAAAGGTGTGTGGGAAGTTCCACTTCTGATACCACTGCTCTGCAACTTTCTTCCAGCCTTCTTCAGTGGAGGGGCACTGGAGGATCTCCTCCTTGTATTCTTCAATGATGGCCTGCACCACTTCTCTGACCACAATGCTGATGGTGTTGTGTGGCACCCTCCAGCCGTACTGCATGCTCCTGTAGGTGGTCCCTGAGGCCAGGTGGCACAGAGTAAGTGCCACCTTGAGCCCAGGTTCCAGGCTGGACCGGAATTTGGTGTTCTGCTTGGTCAACCTGGCTGTCATCCACTGCACAACTTCATCAAACATGGCTGGAGGCATCCTCATGAAGTTCTGGAATGCACGAGTGTCTTCGTTCCTGAGCTCCACCATCAGCTTGTTGTGCAGTCCGTACTCTGCTCTTCTGGCTACCCATCTTCGGACCCAGAGGCTTCTTGGCCTCCTCTTTTTCTTCCCGTAGTAGAGTTCACAGAGCCTGTAGATGGCTTCTCACTGTTGCAGAACAATGGTGGCTTCCAAAAGGACTGTGTTATGATCCATGGTTGACATGACTGGATGCTGTGGAAGAGCAAGAGTCAGATGAAGGCTGCAGAGGTCTGCACAGCTGGGCTGCTGGTCTGAAAATGAGATCCAGGTGAGTTGCTCCCCCTTTTTATAGGCAATATAGATTTTCCACTATGTGTCCCTTTGCATCCTCTAAGCATCCTTTAGGCATCCTCTATACATCCTTAATATCCGAGATAGGTCCCCTCTGCGAACGTTTTTTCCATTTTAAATGCTTTGTTTCCGTGCTGCATCCGCTAGTCATCCGTTCTGCATCCATTCTGCGTCCGTTCCGCTTCCTCCCTGTGTCCGAGCGGATGCGAGTTGCACGGATGCACAGCGGATGCCTAGTGGATATAGCGGATGCAGAACGGATGCCTAGCGGATGCCTAGCGGATGCAGAATGGACGCATTGGATACATTTTCCACTGAAAAGTTTTGAGCAGTTCAAAACTTTCTGAGCGGATGAAATGTCAATAAACGGGTGCTGGATGGATAGAGAGGAAGCAAAACGGAGGCAGTGAGTGCAGAACGGATACATCATGTTCACCAATGGATGGCAAGCTTTTTTGTCCGTTTTACATCCTCTTTCCATCCATTGGTGCAGTGTGACAGGGGCTTAAGATTGTTAAAAAATAATAATGTTTACAAATTGGAGACCGGACTGTGCTGGAATATTGAGGCTCAAAAAGTCCTAAATAAAAAAATAGGGGGAAAAGGTGAAGACTTTGTATAATGGAGAGTGCCACCTTTTGACAAAAACTTGAGCTCAAACAAAACGGAAAGCATCGTTTTTCTGAATGAACTTGTGTGGATATAACATTAAAGAAATACTGAAACAAAGTACGAATCTGAAGGCCCGGTCCCACTGGCCGATGGACGCAAAATGTATGCATAAAGGACATAGCGGATGAGCAAAATTTCAGGGATAGCTCCATCCATTGTCATTGGCTCCCAAAAGTGGCAAAAATTTGCAAAAACAGAACGGAAAAGAACGGACGTGGGTAGGATGTAGCGATGATGTTAAATGGATGTTCATAGGAAGCCTAGCGGATGAAAGCGGATGGAAGCAGATGACACCTCCGAAGGGGTTCCGGGGGAGAATTTCAAAGCGGATGTATAGCAGAAGGGGTGGATATATAGCGGATGAAGCGGATGCATCACAGACGCCTAAAGGAAACAAAGGGGATGTCGCGTGGATGTACATCAGATGCAAAGCGTTCACTGCGCATGCAGGGAGTATGAATTGCGTCAGCTCCGTGGATATAAAAGGATGCAGAATGCACGCAGTAAGCATACAGGGGAAAGACGTGCTTCCACTTACATCTAGCAGGAACATCATGGTTCATCAGTCAGGCAAGAAGAGGAAGCCTGTGCCTACTTGTTCAAGTCCTGGCAAGGTGAAGAAGGCAAAAACCAGCATCCCACCCCCTGGCACTTACTCTGAAGCTGCTGCTGCTGTGGTGGACCAGCCCCAAGGCCCTCAAAGCCCTGCTGCTGAAGGCCCTGCTTCTCAAACCCCTGAAGGCCCTGCTGCTCTGAAGGCCATGCTGCTCTGAAGGCCCTGCTGCTCTGAAGGCCCTGCTGCTCAAGCCCCTGAAGGCCCTGCTGAAAGCCCTGCCAGAGGGAGGAAGAGGCAAGGGAAGGAAAAGGGAGAGAGGAAACAGTACACTGTTTATGAGGAGCATGAGGATGAGGTGATGGAATGGCTGAGGGAGAATGAGTACCTGTGGAGAAAGGGCCACATACTGTATCGGGACACCAAGAAGAAACAGGCAGCTTTGAGAGACAAGGCAGAGAGCCTGGGGTACACTGCAGAAGTACTTCTGGGATTGTGGAAGCACATGCACACCTGGTATGGCAAGCTACACCTCAAGAAATCCGGGCAGGCCGCTTTCAAGCTCACTGACCAGGAGATGTACGTCATGGCCAAGTGCAGTTTCCTGGAGGGTGAGATCCGCCACCAAGGAGCAGCCCCTCTGAGACCCCTCTCCCTCAGACAGACCACAGACAGCCAGTCCTCTTCCAGCCAGCAGCCAGCTACCCTGTCCAGGCAGGTGTTTTCAGAGGGCCCCATGGCACAGCTGCACTCCCCATGCCAGCAGACTTGGAGGATCCCGTGGAGGATGACGCCCTGCTATCACAAATGAAGGAAGAAGCAGCAGCCACCATAGGCCAATCCACTCCCAACCCCAGCTCCAGAGGATGCAGGCAGAGAGGCAGACTGGAGGGCCAGGACCACAGTGTGCTGTTGGAGATCAGGGACACAATGAATACCAGCACAGAACTTCTCTCTCAGCTGGTCCACAGTGACATACCATCCTCAGACCCGAAGCCCTTTATCACCTACGTGAGCCAGACTCTCAGGGACCTGCCCAGGGCCCAGTACCAGGTGATGAAGCAGAAGATCACATCACTTCTGCACAACCCTCAAGGCCCAGCTGAAGCTGCTCCGACCCAGTCCAAGTCTGCTCCTCCACCCCAGGCAATGTCACAGCCCTTCCACGGCTTTCAATAGCCCCTCACCTACCAAGGCTACGACTACCAGGACTTCCCACAGCAGAAGCAGAATTTCCCAGTCCAGGCCCAGGTTCATCGCATGTCACAGACGCCACTCCTCACCCAGCTGCAGTCCAGACAGCCCCACTACACTCCTCCTTCCTCCACCCCACAGCCAAGCCCATCAACGGACAATCTGTCATCAGTATTGGGCCTGACATCTCAAGTCCTTGATGAAGAGCCTCTCAACCTTACGGGACTGAGTCAGCTCTCGGATAGCTTCCTGAACACACGATCCCTTGTTGTACGCTTGGGTCCAAGCACCCTAATGGTGCCTCAGACCAGAACTCAAGCCACAGCCACCTCCACAGTCCCTGCACGCTTAACAGCTGAGACCATGGACATGACTCAGAGTGACTGAGAATAGTGTCAGAGACTGAGTTGTTTGCTTGTTAAGTTTATCTTTGCTTAAGACACTTTACTTGGTTCATTTTGCTTATTTAATAAAGTCATAAAGTTTACCTAAGAAAGTTAATAAAGGTTATTTTTGCTTAAGACACTTAATACAGTTAACTTGGTTGATTTTGCTTATTTAATAAAGTCCTAAAGTTTACCTAAGAAAGTTAAAAACGGTTAACTTTGCTTAAGACACTTAGTTTACTTGGTTCATTTTTTTTACTTAATAAAGTGTTGGTGAAAACTTTGAAAAAATGGTTAAGCCTTTGCATGCTTGTGGGATAATAGATAAGGATAGTTGTGGGATAGATAAACCTCCAGTGCAATCATAGTGGGACTGTATGGTCCACCCTCCCAGATGCCACATCTTTGGCCCTTTATTATCAATAACAATTTATTCATTGATCAACACATTTCAAAATAAACAAAGCTCTTTATTCATGCCCTATTCATTGTAGGACCACTCAACATACATGGCACAATCTCATCAGTGTTATGCGACAGCTTCAAGGAAGCATCCATTAATCATCTATCATCCTGTCTTGCCACTCCACTGCTCCAGCTGGGGAGTTGCACCAGTATCTCAGAAGGTTGCACTGCTTCTTCCCTTCACTTGAAGCTTTTTTGGGGCCTTGTACATCCACAGTGTCTACCAGGTTTCGTCCTTGCCTCCATTCCCCAGACTCCATGTCCCCATTCCTTTGTTGAAGGTCCACAAGTCTGTTCTGCAACACTGGGTAGCGGGTGCACATGAGATTGTGCAGGATGCAGCAAGCTTCCATGATGCTCCTCACAGTCTGTGGGCGATGCTACATGGTGGTGAGAAGAATCTGGAACCTGTTGGCCAGGATGGCAAAGGCGTTCTCCACCTCCGATCTTGCCCTGGACAGCCTGTAGTTGAAGATCCTCTCTTCACGGGTGAGGTATCTTGAAGTGTACGGCTTCATGAGGTAGGTTCTGAGGGAGAAGGCATCATCACCAATGATGAAGTAGGGCACATCTTGTGTGTCATTGGGCAGGGGGTCTGGATCTGGAAAACCCATGATGAGGTTGCGTTACAGCCCATTCTTTAGGTCACTTGCGTTGTATACCTGGCCATCTGAAGCTGACCCATTGCCTGAAGGATTGATGTAGATGAACTTGTAGTCAGCATCAACCATGGCAAAGAGGATGATGCTGAAGAAGCCCTTGTAGTTGTAATAAGTGGACCCTGAGTTGGCTGGAGCTTTGCAGGCCATGTACTTCCCATCTATGGCTCTAACGGTATGGGGAAAGTTCCACCTCTGATACCACTCTTCTGCAAGTTTTTTCCAGCCTAGTTCAGTGGTGGGACACTTGAGGAGCTCCTCCACGTATTCTTCAGTGATGGCCTGTATTACTTCTCTAACCACTTTGCTGATGCTGTTGTGTGGCACCCTCCATGCATACTGCATGTTTCTGTATGTGGTTCCAGAGGCCAGATGCCGCAGAGTCAGTGCCACCTTCAGTCTAGGGTCCAGGTTGGGACGGAAGTTGGTGCTAGGTTTGGTCAACCTGGGTCTCAGACGCTCTACAAGTTCGTGAAAAATGGCTGGTGACATCCTCATGAAGTGCTGGAATGCACGAGGGTCTTCATTCCTCAGCTCCACCATCAACTGGTCATACAGTCCAAACTCCCTTCTTCTCCCGATCCATCCTCTGACCCACACAGCTCTTGGACGTCTCCTTCTTCTCCTTCTGTATAAAACTTGAAACAGTGTGAACAGGCTTTGGTTCTGGTGATGAATGATCGCAGCTATCATACGGACTGTGTCATCATCCATGGTGGAGAACAATTGATGATGTTGAAGACCAAGACCAAGGGTGAAGAGGTCTGTACACCATGACTGCTGGACTCATTCTGAGATCCAGATGATTTTCTCCCCCTTTTTATAGAAAATATCGGTTGTCCACTAGGTGTCCTTCTCCATATTCTAGACATACTCCAGACATCCTAAATATACGAGATACATCCCAGATACAAATGTTTTGTCCATTTTGAATACTTTATATACGAGATGCATACGCTTACATCCTTTCTATTTCCGTGCTACTAACGCTGTGTAGATGTTCCATTTACCTTTTGTTTCCTCCCTCTTTCCATTTTCAGCTGCAGCGGATGTGAGTTGAGGGGATGGCCAGAGGATGCAGAGAGGATACAGCGGACATTTAACAGATGATAAATGGACATAGAACGCTTGTTGCCCGTATATGTCGCAGATGTACATCGTACGCGGTGGAAAGTTCATCCATTCACAAAGTTTTGTGCAGCTCAAAACTTCTTGCGCAGATGAAATCGCAGTGGATGGATGCTCGACGGATAGAGCATATGAAACACATACGCAGTGAGTACACAACAGATGCATATCATTTTCCAATGGATGGCAAGCTTTTTTTTAATGTTTTACATCCTCTTTGCATCCGTAAGTGCAGTGGGACCAGGCTGAAAGTGAAAGCAGAGCCAGAATAAAGGAAAAAGCAAGGAATGACTGACTGTGGGATTGATTGATGTTTTGGGTATAGATCCTTGGCTGGAATAACTGAGAACTTTAGAAAATTGAAAGAAGAAAGAAGAAAAGTAAAAGTGTGTTTTGTTTTGTTTTGGTTTGTGTGGACTTTAACGATCACAAAATATAAGAGTTTGTAATAATGATATCTCTTTGCGAATTAAAAATGGAACTTAAAAATATCAGAGAATTACTACAGGAAATAGTTGAATCATTTTGCTGTGTGTTAGAAAAAAATGGAAATGGCGATTGAAGAACAAGAAGAAAGAGCTTCAGAAGAGGAGGAGTTGATTCAAGGAGAAGACATTTTAAATAGACAATTAATACTACAAAGAAGTGGGGAAAGAAGGAAGGTTAAAAAGTTGAGATTTAAGAAGGTAATCAAATGGAATACCTGTGAAGTCGGGAAAGGCAGAAAGACCCAGCAGAAAAGGGAAAGGAAGATATTAAGAAAGAGAGGGATATAAACTGGAATGAGAAAAGATATGGGGAAAAGAAGGGGAGGAGAAACAGTAAGAAAAGGTGCATGAAATAAAGAAATACGGAAATAGTAAAATGTTGAAAAGAAATTGATTTTTCAGAGATAATGGTTGATGAATTAAAAAGGAGATTCTGCAGGGTGACAAGGGGGAATAAGAATACTTCTGCAATTAAAAATATTTAGAAAATAGGGCAATATAGATACTGATAACTCTTATTGAAAATCAAGGGCGGGGAATATGCTGCAGAATCCAAATGAAAAGATGTAATGATTATTATTGTAACTTCTTCAAAATAATGGTTTATTGGGAATCAAGATGAGAGAATAAAGGTATATTTTAATCATTGAGGTGTCACACTCAAAGCAGTAAAAGGGGGGAAACCTATAGTGTTTTTTTTTTTTAGTGTTAATATTTATATTAATCTAGTATTTATAAAAAGAATGTGTAATGGAAAGGGAATATGACAGACTAAAGAACCAACTAAATTAAGAAATTAATATAGACTATTAAAAGTAAGGAGAGACATTGGTAACTTTTTATTATTATCATCATCATCATCATCATCATTATTATTATTATTATTATCAGGCAAACACATATTGTTTGTCTTTATTTTTAAAAAAAATATTAAAGGATTATATTTGAAATAATTGAAATGAATCAAAAAGATGTTTCGATTGAGATTAATGAAAGAGGCAAGAATTAATGTGTTTGCTTCTCTCCTTACTGAAAATTTGGAATGGAAATGGTAATAATAGAATTAAGTATGCATATATGAATGTATAATTGCTGTCATATTTGTATATAAAGGTGATGACCCAGAAATATGTCGTCCACTAAAAAGAGATTTTTGTTTTTATGTGAAAAACAGAATAAAATTTGTTTAAGAAAAAGAAAATATAATCATTATATTTATGAAAACAAGAAAAAGATAAAATTTTTCTATTTCTCTGAAGAAATAAGCAAAAAGATAATTACAATTAGAGGAGGCAGTAGAGTAAACCACTATCAAGACCTTGGAAATCTCACCGCAGGACCATGAAGTTAACTCTTAATAAAGGTTCCTCAGATGAATACTCGGGGCTTAACTATGTATTACACAATCTACAGCTCTGAGATATGGCCCCTCAAACTTGGACCAAGAACATGTGTTTTTCCATCTGGTTTTTCTCCAGTGTTATATTTTATAGCAACAGAATCTTTTTTTGGCTAGAACATGTCATACAACACAATGCAATTCATAATAATTCTTCACTGTGGATGATCAGGAGACTCGAAACTAGTCCAGTAAAGGGAATTGGAAGTACCTGTTGCTGTTTGTTTTTTGTTATTAGCTTTGAGAAGAGTAAGTGAATGAGAAAGAAGAACAATCTTCAAATACCTCCAAAGGATGCCACATAGACAAGCTCAAAATTTGTTCTCTATCATTCCAGCATGCAGGACATGGAATAATGGATTTCAATTAAAGGAGGTTCAATTCCAGTCAAACATTAGAAAAGCTTCCTTTTGGCTGTGACATGATTGGTTTACCTTCACTGGATGCATTCTGAATGCTCATCAATCAGTTGCTTTTTATTTGGATTGCTGCACTGACCAAGAGTTGGACTCAGTGACATCAATGGCTCCTTTTCTTTCTTTCTTTCTTTCTTTCTTTCTTTCTTTCTTTCTTTCTTTCCTTCTTTCTTATTTTATGTTCTTTAGAAGCAAAGGCTACATTGATGGAATATCTAACTTTCTAACTGGCTGTTTATCCTTCCTGTATTTTTCACAACTCTTCATTCCTCTATGGTGAAGCATGTTCAAAACAACATACAAACAAAACTACAATTATACCCTTATAGTCATCCTTTGGAGACTTTTAAAATGGCATTCTCCAATGGAAAACTGTTTTAAAAAGTACATCTTTTGGAAAAGGGCCTAAAGAAATGCATTTAATCATGAATATAATTTGAAAATTTGTATTTCCAGATTAAATGATTGGCTTGCAAAACGCAACTGGGATTAATGTACAAATGATTTTTCACTAGTTAAAAAAAGAAAACAGAAAACAGTTGGCTGGTCTTACCTTAGTTCTATGGCCTGCTGTATACTGAATTTAAAAAAACCCAAATCATTTTTATCAAAAGTGGCAGGAAAAAAAGGAGACAAGTTTCAACATAAATTAGGTCTAGAGCCATACAACTCTGTCAAAAAAAACAAATATTTTCAATTGACAAAAAGTGAATAAAACTTTCATCATTGTTTTTTTTAATTCATCGCGAGGAAAAAGACAAAAGAATGGAAGCTCATTAATTACCCTCTTCCAGTAAACTGGGAGGTTGAGTAACTGGAATATGCATATTATAGATGTAGCCCCTCCAGAGAAGGTAGCCAAGAGAGCATCCTCTTCTAGAGTGGGGAGGGGGAAAAACATATTAAAAATGCTGTTCGGGGGATGTTTGGCACACGTCTACTTTGGCAGATCACCAAAGTCAAGGTCATTGGGGAATCAGCCAAGGGAAACAAGATTTCTATGCTATGCAAATACATGTGTATGAATCATGTCCCTAATGTACTCCCCGTGCCAAGCTTATTCATTCCTCTGCCAATACAATGACATGATTATGCCTGTCTGTTCCCTGAAGACCTTCAAAATGAGACTTGCTTGCCAGGTATCGTCTCTTGCGTACAAGTTTTAAAAAAGAAGAGCTACTAAGCACTGCAGACACCATTCTTTAAATTGCACTTGGGGCTTTAGAGCCTGCTTCAGCCCGAGAAAGATACTAAATATGATTAGATGCAAAAGCATGATGAGCAGAAAAAGCAGAAGAGAGAGAGAGAAAGAGAGAGAGAGAGAGAGAGAGAGAGAGAGAGAGAGAGAGAGAGAGATGAAATGGAGGCAGCAGAAAGTGGGGGGAATTGAAATCTTCACATTTGGATTAACCATCATTTCATCTCCTTTGTTTCTCTGATTTGATATAACAGATAACAGATCATCAGAGTTGGAAGGGGCCTTGTAAATCACCTAGTCCAACCCCCTACTCAAGTAGGAGACCCTACACAATTTCTGACAAATATAAAACCTATTGAAGTTAATGTAAAGTTCCCACTGATTTCAGCAGGCTATTAAATCATTCTTCTAATTGTCACACAGGCCTGGGTTTCAATAACTGGGCCCTGCTATTTTATTTTTTTAAAGGGTTACTCCTTGCTAAAATTATATCTTTAACATTTTTATTTATTTATTTATATTCCCACCTTTATTAATTTTATAAATAACTGAAGCGGGGGAAACACAGGTAATCCTTGAATTACAACAGTTAGTTTAGTGAGCATTCAAAGTTACCACAGCGCTTTAAAAAGTGACTTAAGCCCATGAAACACTGGCCAATGGATGCAAAAAGGACACAGCGGACGAGCAAAATGTTCCATCCGTTGTTATCCGCTCTCAAAAGGGGCAAAAATTTGCATAACCGGAGTGGATAACACGGACGTGGGGAGGATGCAGGGTGGATGCAAAGTGGATGTGGAATGGAAGCCCAGCGCATGGAAGCGGATGGGAGTGGATGGGAGTGGATGGCACATCCGCAGGGCTTCCGGGGGGCCTCAGCGAAGTGGATGCGGAACGGAAAGAGTGGGTGCAGAGCGGATGCACAGCGGATGAAGCGGATGCACAGCGGATGCACAGCGGATGCACAGCGGAAGCCTAATGGATGCCTGGCGTTAATTGCGCATGTGGGGAGGATGCATTGCGTCAGCCCCGCGGATATAACGGAAGCAGCTCAGAAGCAGGTCGCCATTCAGAGGAAAGACCTGCTTCCAGACACATCGACTGCCTTGACTGTCCTGCCTGCAAGTCTGCCTGCCAGCCTTGCTGCCAGCCTCCCTGCCAGCCTTGCTGCCAGCCTTGGTTCCTGCCAGCCTCCCTGCCAGCCAGCAACCCAACAACCATGCAGAAGCACAGCAAGCCTCAGCCATCTGCTGCCAGCCCTGGCAAGAGGGACAGGGCTACCATCCCGCCCGCTGGCCCTCACTCTGGTTCTGCTCGGGCTTCTGCAGCACGGGCTCGCTCTTCTGGGGCTGGGGCTTCTGCTGCTTCCGCTTTTAGAGGAGCTGATGACAAGTACTCCAGCACCAGCCACCTCCACAGCACCTGCACCCTTCACTCCTGAGACTGAGCAACCAAGAGGAGTGCCAGAGACTCATTTTTGTCTTATAGCTTGTTGTTAATAAAGTCTATTTTTGATTCACACACTTGCTTCATTTCTTTTTTTTAATAAAGTCTTGCTGGAAACTTTTAGAAATGGTTTAAGCCTTTGCATGCTTGTGGGATGGGTTAAGATAGCTGTGGGATAGGTTGAGATAGCTGTGGGATGGGTTGAGATAGCTGTGGGATGGGCAGAGATACCTGTGGGATGGGTAATAGCTGTGGGATAGATAAACCTCCAGTGCAAGCATAGTGGGACTGTATGGTCCACCCTCCCAGGTGCCACACCTATGGCCCTTCATTATCAATAATAATGTAATAATTATCCACACATGTCAACATAAACACAACTCTTTATTAAACGACCTGTTCATTGTAGGCCAACCAAACATACATGGCCCAATCTCATCCGTGTGATGAGACAGGCTGAAGGAACCATCCATTAAGCATCTACCATCCTGTCTTGCCACACCACTGCTCCAGCTGGGGAGTTGCACCATTATCTCAGGAGGTTGCGCTGCTTCTTCGCTTCACGTGAGGCTCTGTTGGGGCCTTGGACATCCTCAGTGTCGATCAGGTTTCGCCCTTGCCTCCATTCCCCAGGCTCCATGTCCCAATTGCCTTGCTGGAGGTCCACGAGCCTGTTCTGCAATACTGGGTAGCGGGTGCGCATGAGATTGTGCAGGATGCAGCAAGCTTCCATGATCCTCCTCACGGTCTCTGGGCTATGCTGCATGGTGGTGAGAAGTACCTGGAACCTGTTGGCCAGGATGCCAAAGGCATTCTCCACCACCCGCCTTGCCCTGGACAGCCTGTAGTTGAAGATCCTCTCTTCACGGGTGAGGAGTCTGGAAGTGTAGGGCTTCATGAGGTAGGTTGTGAGGGAGAAGGTTTCATCCCCCACGATGAAGTAGGGCAGATCTTGCGTGTCGTTGGGCAGGGGTTCTGGATCTGGGAAGCCCACGATGAGGTTGCATTCCAGTTCCTCCTTGAGATGACTGGCGTTGTATACCTGGGCATCTGAAGATGAGCCGTTGCCTGAAGCATCGATGTACATGAACTTGTAGTCAGCATCGACCATGGCAAAGAGGATGATGCTGAAGAAGCCCTTGGAGTTGAAATAAGTGGACTGCGAGTTGGCTGGAGATTTTCAGGCCACGTGCTTGCCATCTATGGCTCCAACAGTGTGGGGGAAGTTCCACTTCTGATACCACTGCTCTGTAACTTTCTTCCTTCCTTCTTCAGTGGAGGGGTACTGGAGGAGCTCCTCCTTGTATTCTTCGATGATGGCCTGCACCACTTCTCTGACCACAATGCTGATAGTGTTGGATGGCACCCTCCAGCCGTACTGCATGCTCCTGTAGGAGGTCCCTGAGGCCAGGTGGTGCAGAGTGAGTGCCACCTTGAGCCCAGGTTCCAGGCTGGGCCAGAAGCTGGTGTTTGCCTTGGTCAACCTGGGTGTCAGGCACTGCACAACTTCGTCAAACATGGCTGGAGGCATCCTCATGAAGTTCTGGAACGCCCAAGTGTCTTCGTTCCTGAGCTCCACCATCAGCTTGTTGTACAGTCCATCCTCTGCTCTTCTGGCGAACCATCTTCGGACCCAGACTCTTTTTGGGTGGCTCCTTTTCTTCTCGCAGTAGTGTTCACAGAGCCTGCAGATGGCTTCGCACTGTTGCAGAACAATGGTGGCTGCCGAAAGGACTTTGTTACAATCCACGGTGGACATGACTGGATGCCGTGGAAGAGGAAGTGTCAGATGAAGGCTGCAGAGGTCTGCACCGCTGGGCTGCTGTTCTGAAAGTGAGATGCAGGCGAGTTGCTCCCCCTTTTTATAGGCAGTATAGGTTTTCCGCTAGGCATCCTCTAGGCATCCTCTAGGCATCCTCTAGACATCCTTAATATCCGAGATAGGTCCCCTCTGCGAATGTCTTTTCCGTTTTAAACGCTTTGTTTCCATTCTGCATCTGCTAGGCATCCGTTCTGCATCTGTTCTGCGTTCGTTCCGCTTCCTCCCTGCCTCCAGGGGGATGGAGTTGCACGGATGCAGAACGGATGCATAGCGGATATAGCGGATGCGTAATGGATGCATAACGGATGCCTAGCGGATGCGTAGCGGATGCGTAGCGGATGCGTAGTGGATGCAGAACGGACGAACTGGATACATTTTCTGCACAAAAGTTTTAGGCAGCCAAAAACCTTTGGAGTGGATGAAACGTCCATAAACGGATGCTGGACGGATAGAGAGGAAGCCAAACGGAGGCAGTGAGTACATCGCGTTTTCGAACGGATGGCAAGGTTTTTTGTCCATTTTACATCCTCTTTTCATCCGTTGGTTCAGTGTGACATGGGCTTTATGACCATTTTTCACACTTATGACCAATTGCAGCATCACTATGGCCATGGAATCAAAATTCAGATGCTTGGCAACTGGTTCCTATTTATGAGAGTTGCAATGTCCTGGGATCAGCTTTTGTCACTCTCTGATAAGCAAAATCAATGAGGAAACCAGATTCAGTTAACCACAATGTTACTATGGCAAGAAAAGTCATAAAATGGTGCAAAACTCACTTCACAAATGTTTTACTTAGCAACATAAATTTTAAACCCAATTGTAAGTTGAGGACTACCTGTATACCTAATACTCCTTCCACCCCCTAGATTCCCCATAACAACCACCACCACCCTGTGAGGTATATTGGGCTAAGAGTGACTGACTAGCCCAAAGTTACCTAACTGGCTTTCAAATCTAGGGCAGGACTACAACTCACATCTCCTGTTTTTTAGCCTGTTGCCTTAACCACTAATCCAACCTGATTCTCTCTTGTGAGCACCTCTTTTGATTCATTAACTATAATTGGCAAGACCAAGGCAGTATAGCATCCTATTTTTAACACCTGGTCATCCTGTTAGCCAGTAGTGGGATTCAAATATTTTTACCACTGGTTCAGTGGGCGTGGCTTGGTAGCATGCTTTGCACGCATGCACACACTTTGCATGCACACGCGTGCCAAATGCATACCTTTAGCAGGTGCAGAGGCATTTGTGCAGGCGCAAAGGTGTTCTAACTCACCTCCCACAAGCTTGCACGATCCCAGTCGCTTCAGCAGCTGCTGCACAGCACTATTCTGTGCCACGCAAAAAGCAGCTGCACTTCAAATTCAGATGATAAAGGTGACTATGGGAGCTGGGCGAGCAGGCGGGCCCAACAGCAGAGCAGTGGAGAGAACTGGTTCAGTCTCTGCTGCTCATTGCTGCTACCGGCTTGGCAGAACTGGGCCAAACCAGTAGAATACCACCATTGCTGTCAGCCCAGCATAGGTATTAATCTCCTGGTTTAACAAAGAGAAGAACACTTTCTCAGTTTTGTAAAGTTTTAGTTCCAGATCACCTGAAAGTGGAAGGAAGGAAGGAAGGGAGGGAGGGAGGGAGGGAGGGAGGGAGGGAGGAAGGAAGGAAGGAAGGAAGGAAGGAAGGAAGGAAGGAAGGAAGGAAGGAAGGAAGGAAGGAAGGCTTCTCAGTATAATACAGTGCATGTGAATAATTAGGAGACTTGTGTAAGTTTAACAAATTATTTCCTGTCGTCTAGCTACTATATATGCTTGGTCATTTCTGCCCTGCATGTCATCTTCTGAGCTGTCACATTAGGACCGTTGGAATTTCTGCCAACTGAGCATTCCAGGATATAAAATCCGCTTCCAATTTCTTACATTTCCTGTTGATTCATTTCTCCGTTGATTACATTCAGTTGCAATTCTAGGCAACTCGAATTCTTGAAATTAGAAGTCAGCGGCACTGGAGAAGCACGTCATTGCAGAAAATTGCCATTTGAATTGGGGGGCGGGTGGGTTTATAACTCATAAATTAGACCAGTGCTGGCCTTCTTTTCTTTACTTTGAGTCCATTTCATGATTAATTTAGTTCCAGTGAATTATTTTTACTCGCTATAGAGCAGAAAAACATTTCCTTGCTTATTAATCTCCACTCCAGACCCATTTGGAGAAGTAAATGAGGGAGAAGTCATTTGAACATTTTGTTCTAAAAACAAGACACTTCTGGAATTCTAAAGCATTATTGTCCCCTGAAACGGACGATAAAAATCATCAAAATAAGGAGTAAGGAATCTGCTGATGCAATTAATTTCAATGGTATGTTTTTCCCCCTTGAGCAGCAAAAACAATGAAATACCAAAAGCAATGAGCAAAATTTCTGGAAACCATTACTTTGAAAACATTTGTTTGTTTAGAAGAAGGAGTAATTTTCATTCTTTCAGCTCTTACAAGCTTAACTATTTATGCTGCAACACAAATGTTAAGTTTGTGAACATTCATCATCAGGTTGGAGTCTTTTATACCCCCATAAGAAACCCAAGTTCTGCACTCAATAAAAAAATTCTTTGAGAAAGCTGAAAGTCTTGAAGTGCTGAATTGGTTGGGTTCATCCTTGATACCTGAAGTCTCTTGACTCTTGTCTGGCAACAATCTGCCGTGACCTTAGATGAGATTCTTGTGTATTGTTGTTCAGTTGCTACATCATGTCTGTTTCTTTGTGACACCAGGCTTCCCTGTCTTCCAGTGTCTCCTGGAGTTTGCCCAAATTCGTCTTCAGTGATTAGAATGCAGTATTGCAAGCAAACTCTGCCCACAGCTAGAGTTTGATCCCAACAGCTCAAGATTGACTCAGCCTTCCATCCTTCTGAGGTTGATAAAATGAGGGCCTAGACTGTTGGAGGCAATATGCTGACTCTAAACTGATCAGAGAGTGCTGTAAAGCACTATAGAGCAATATATAAATCTAAGTGCTATTGCTATTCATCACATCAATGACACTATCTAACCATCTCATCCTCTGCCACCAACTTCTCCTTTTGCCTCCCATCTCTCCCAACATTAAGGGACTTCTCCAATGAGTCCTCTCTTCTCATGAGGTGGCCAAAGTATTTCATCTTCAGCCTTGGTATCTGGCCTTCCAGAGAACAGTTAGAGTTGATTTCCTTTCAGGTTGACTGAACTTCTTGCAGTCCAACAGATCTTCTTCAACACAACAAATCAAAAGGTTTGATTCTTCAGTGTTCAGTTTACTTTATGTAGCATGAGATAAGCTTGTAGTACTTTTGAACTCTATCCTGGCTCATGACTTCTTGCACCTGACAATCTTGTACTTGCTATCTTTATTTATTTATTTGCTTTCTAGAAGTTATTTAAACTTATTGTCATTCCCCTGTTGGAATCTGATTCTGAGGAAGAGGCCAAGCAACTGACATGGAATGGAAGTGTGGCTCCATTGGCTGTGGAAGAAACTGGGGAAGGGCACAGTCTGGCTGGGCAGAGCAGAGAAGAGGTAGAGCAAGGCAGAGGGAATTTGGAGGAAGACCCAGGCCCACCTCCTCTTCATCCTAGGGCACACAGGAAGAAATGAAGATGGAAGCAACTTGAGTTGCATGACTTAAGGGGGACGAAAGGGTTCTGATTCCCTTCATTAGCTACAGCTGGGAATACAGTGTTGAAAAAGGAAAGCTACGCACAGCAACTTGTTGGAAGAAAATCGTGAGTAATGTGTTATTGTTGAGGCTTATCTGGGTTCCTGCTGTCTTCCCAACTGTGTGTGTTTTGCTGGCCTTTCAAGTCTGGAATTGCTTCTCCTGCCCTATCAAGTTAATTGCTGCAGCATGGTTTTTGTGGATTTTTATTTACAGTTTGTATGCACTTTGTTTTCAGACTGAATTTCCTTCACTTAAAGACTGTTCTTGGGATTTTTTTTCTCCAGCTGAAGGTAACCTGGAAATTGGGAGCAAAGTTGGAGGTATTAAAGGGACTCTTCTTACTTATGTGACTGTGTTGCCTTTGTGCCATGCCCTAGGTCATCACACTTATATGTCTTTGTTGTATGTCATGCTTTTTCAATTGTTTTAAGGATTTATTTATTTATTAAATTTATGTGTTTGGAGGTAAACAATCCACTCTTTATTCTTGATTTTGGCTAAGTTTACATTTTTATTTTGTTATTAATAGTTTGTAAAGGAAGGGCTGGGGAGAAAAAACACTTTAGCAAACTTCTGGAAACATATTTGTTTGGGAAGTTCCAAATTATTATGTTCATAAAATACAGGGCATTTATAGTTGGAAAAGAAAATGAACTGGCATGTATGTCTCCACCTAACATGAAGTAATCATCTAGTAATCTTTTGCTATTTCATAACCCAGAGGAGGGAGGAAAGTCAATCAGCTATCACAGTCCGATAAGAGTTGCAAAGCTCATTTGCAGCTGGTGTATAATTTGAATAACCTTGCAGACTGCATTAACAAGCAGCACAATGGTAGGGGGTACACATTTCCACCTTAGATGTCTTCCATTTCAGTTTCTAAATTGACCCCCTACTCACCTGTCCTTAGATGCATTCAGTGTGATTTGATAAATTAATTATCTTGGTGACCTAGCCAGGAGAGAGCCTCACTTGTATGTTGGATAACCAACTATAATAATAATATTAATATAAATATAATAATATAAACAAATTAATATAAATAATAATATAAATATAAATATAAATATAAATATAAATATAAATATAAATATAAATATAAATATAAATATAAATATTAATATTAATATTAATATTAATATTAATATTAATATTAATAATAATAATAACAATAACAACAACAACAACAACAACAACAATAATAATGATAGTTGTTGTTGTTATTATTCTGCAAAGACTCTGCAAAGAACTGGACAAAACCATCGATCACATACTGCACTGTTGCAAGACAATTGCTCAGACTGACTACAAACAATGTCAGCAAACCTGAAAATGTGGTAGAAAATGAGCATGCAAAACTATTGTGGGACTTCCAAAGACAGACTGACAAAGTTTTAGAACACAATACCCTGGATTTCATGATAGTGGAGAAGAAAAAAGTGTGGATCGTCGACACTGCCATACCTGGTGACAGCAGAATTGACAAGAAACAACTTGAAAAAATCACCAGGATTTGAGAATTGAACTGCAGAGTCTCTGACATAAAGCAATGCAGGTAGTTCCAGTGGTACTTGGCACACTGGGTGCTGTGCCTATAGACCTAGGAAGGCACTTAAAAACAATTGTTGCTGACAAAATCACCATTGGTCAGCTGCAGAAGGCCATCTTACTGGGATCTGCTCGTATAATCCGCCAATACATCACACAGTCCTAAACACTTGGGAAGTGTTTGACTAGTGATTTGTGATACAAAATCCAGCATAGTTATCTCATTTGTTGTGTACATTGTCATTTTTGTGAATAATAATAATAATAATAATAATAATAATAATAATAATAATAATAA
>BLBF01000068.1:14241106-14254400 GCA_015471245.1 Laticauda colubrina
ATAATAATAATAATAATAATAATAATAATAATAATAATAATAATAATGATGATGATGATGATGATGATAATGTTAGTTGGCTAATAAGATAGAGGAGCAAACAGTGGAAGAGCAGACAGAGCAGGAAAACATGAATAAAAAGGAGATAAATTGGAATGGGCCACTTATTAGGTCCAATGTGGTGTCCATTTGACTAATGGGTGCCAGAGAGGCTGTGAAGAATGTATTGAATGGACCTGGTAGATTGATGCTGACTGTTTGCCAAGAGATGGATAGAAAAGAAGAAGCAAGGAGGGGAGGGAAAGGCAAATTCACCCTTGATAAATTATCTTTTCTTCGCATTTGAATGGTCCCAACAACACAGGGCATCTTGCCATAAAGAGCTACAAATTAAGCAGGAGAGGAGATTCAAGGAAAGGTTAGATTATACTTTTGCAAACAGAGCCTGTGATAGAGATGCAAAGATCACTCCTCATCCTGTCCATGTCAGCATTCTATGTATACAGTCATTAATTCATTCTCAAAATTAAACCTCGGTCTGCACATTTAAAGCCTCCACACCCAGATGGAAATAGGTATTTGCCTTATGCACAATTTTCTGCAATGTTTGCATCTTGTAATCCACTTTTAAACTCCTCTAACTCTCTTAACCAAAAAAAAATGTGGCAGCTGAA
This sequence comes from Laticauda colubrina, assembly GCA_015471245.1. Lineage (NCBI taxonomy): Eukaryota > Metazoa > Chordata > Lepidosauria > Squamata > Elapidae > Laticauda > Laticauda colubrina. The sequence continues at coordinate 14,241,781 of BLBF01000068.1, forward strand.
TGTCAGGCATCCAGAAAGTATCCAAAATATCAGTCACTCTGAGATATTATCTCTCTAATTGATTTGTTAGAAACAGATCTGGCATGTCAAAAACAATTTCCCAAGTGAAAGTTTTGTTGTGAGTTACACAGAATCCACCTTCTCTCCTCCCACTTCTACACTTCATAAATCATGAGAACCAATTAACTGCAACTGGAAATTCTTAATACAACATACAGAATAACCTTGAACTTTTAAACTCCTCTAACTCTCTTAACCAAAAAAAAATGTGGCAGCTGAATTTCAAAGCTGACAGGTGTCCCCCCTTGAAAACTACTCCTCCTAAAAGCAAAGAAAAAAAAATATAGGGGTTAATACATTGTCCTCAACCCCCTCTCCCCCTCTCCAGGAGGACCCGATGGTTTGTGGAGAAAATCCTCATGGAATTGGTTAATCAATTAATTAGCATAAAATCCCAACTCTTTCCCCAACTAGCATCTGAGAGGAGGTATTCTTTCCATAAGACCAAATATTGCAATCGGCCATAGTGTAATCGAGAATCGATAATTTTTTGAATCTCATAATGTGTTTCCCCATGTACCATTAATGGTTTAGGGGAGTGACTGGCAGTGGTCTTATCATTGATGTAGTAGCTGGTTTTAGTAAACTACAATGGAACACCAGATGAATTTTCCCCAATAGTCGAGAAAGACGTAATTGGACAGTGACCAGATTGATTATCTTTGAAATTGGGAATGGACCCAAGAATTTTGGATCCAGCTTCTTACTGGGCAGTTTCAACCTAAGATACTTGGTCAACAAATATACTTTGTCCCCTATTTTAAAAGGGAGTTGAAGGGATCTATGTTTATCCGTCTGTTTTTTATAATTTTTTGCAGCTTCGTTCAAAGCTTTTTTTTGTATCTTCCCACACTTTCTTTAATGAGTTCATCCATTCTATTAGGGACATGGATGAGGGAGGTTGTCTAGGTAACTATGGCATTGGGACAAAATCCATTCTAGTGTTGATTTGGAATGGAGTCAATCCCGTGCTGCTATGTACTGCATTATTGTAAGCAACCTCTGCAAAAGGTAATAACTCAGCCCAATTTTCTTCTTGACAATTTACATAGCATCTAATGTATTGTTCATTTATGGTGTTAGCCTCCTCCACTGCTCCACTGCAAGCAGGATGGAAAGCTGAGGATAACCTTGAGAGGAACCAATGGATTTCAGAAATTCCCTCCAAAATGTTGCAGTAAATTGTACCCCTTTGTCTGATATTGCTCTACGAGATACACCATGTAGTCTATAGACATGTTTCACGAACAGCTTTGCAAGGTTTTTTTGCAGATGGAAGCTCTTTGCAGGCTATAAAATGGGTCTGTTTAGAGAATAAGTCAATTATAGTCCAAATGATTGTATTCCCTTCACTCTTAGGTAATTCAACAATAAAGTCCATTGCAATTTCTTCCCAAGGTTGGGTTGGTTCAGCAACTTGTTGCAGGAGGCCAGGGAGTTTTCCAGTTCTGTGTTTCATTGTGGCACAAATTGAACAACTTTTTACATAGTCCTTGACATCAGGTTTTATTTTTGGCCACCAGAACTGTCTTCTCAGTAAATGTAGGGTTTTTAGGAATCTGAAGTGGCCTCCCAGCTGGGAGTCATGGCTATGCTTTATTACCAGTAGTCTTAGGGTTGTGGATACATAAAGCTTAGACCCTTTCCAAGCTAGTCCATCATTCATTGTCAACTCAGTTTGATGGTCCAGGAACCAAGGATAGGTCAATAGGGCCATTTTCAATTCCACAGTCAGCTTATCTTCCAGGCGTTTGGGGTTGCGGTTAGCTTGGGTTTGAGTGGTCACTTGGCCTGCCAATTGAGCGTCTGAAATTAAGGCTTATATTATTTCCTCTTGGTGGCTGTCAACCTGAGGTTTTCTGGACAGAGTATCCGCCAGTCTGTTTTTCCCTCTGGGGATATATTTAATGTTGAAATTGAATTGCTAGAAATATTGGGACTAGCGGACTTGTTTGGGTGATAATCTCCTCAGGGTCTTTAGAGCCTCGAGGTTCTTATGATCAGTCCATACCTCAAAGGCCTCTGGCGCCCCTTCTAGAAAATGCCTTCAAGTAAACAAAGCTCATCGTATGGCAAATGCTTCTTTCTCCCCAATTGCCCACCTTCGCTCTGTGTCTGTCAGCTTTTTGGACACATAAGTACAAGGCATCAGTCAGCCTTGAGAGTCCTTTTGCAGCAAAACAGCTGCCACTGCTACATCACTTGCATCTGTTTGGACAATAAAAGACTTGGTCGCATCTGGGTGCTGGAGGATGGGCTCAGCTGCAAAGAGGCATTTTAAGGCCTCGAAAGCTTTCTGACAGTCCATAGCCCAAGCCAGGGGTTGACTTGGCTTCGGATTGGTGGGCGACGGGCCCATTTTTAATAGCTCCGTTAATGGGAGGGCAACTTCAGCAAAGGATGGAATGAATTGTCGATAGAAATTAGCAAACCCCAAGAAACTTTGGAGTTGTTTTTGGGTTCTGGGGGGTTGCCAGTCCAGCACCACTTTCACCTTTCTGGGGTCCATTTCAACCCCCAGTTTGGATATTTGGTAGCCTAAGTAGTCAAGCGACTCTTTGTGGAATTTGCATTTTGAGATTTTCACATATAATTTGGTGGCTAAAAGTTTTTCTAGAACTTGTCAGAACAATTGAACATGTTCTTCCATGGTTTCGCTGAAGATAAGGATGTCAACCAGGTACACGAGGACACACACACCCTAGTAAAGATGCAGGTGTATCATCTCACTGATGATCTGCAAAAACACTGCAGGAGCCCCCTGAAGTTCAAAAGGCATAACTTTGAATTGGAAACTACCCAGTAGTTTGGTGGTAAATACTTTGCCCTTCTACAGGTGGTTCAATGAGTCCTTCATAAGAGGGAGAGGATACATGTTTTTGACACATACTGCATTCACATCTCTAAAGTCAACACAAAATATCAATCTGCCATCTTTCTTCTCCTTGAACAACACAGGGGCAGCTAATCTTGATTTGACAGGCTCAATAAAACCTCGTTCCAAATTGCTGTCGATGTATTTTCTTAATTCAGTCATTTCAGCAGGCATCATGGAATATATCTTTGGTTTTGGTAATTTCACCCCAGGCTCTAATTCTATGGCACAATCAGTGGCTCAGGGGAGGTAAAACATTACACTCTTCTTCACTGAATGCTTTAGCCAAATCTTTGTATTGTCGGGTACCTGGGGGTTATCTGGGAGAAGGTGGAATGCCATGGATGCTGGCTCCAGCTCTGGGTTCGAGCTGACTGGTGGCTTTGTAGTGGGTGGAAGAGGGGGCAATGGGTCCGGTCCAATGAGGATTTTTCTGAATCCATCCTCCCATTTGATCATTGAGGCCCATTTGTCTAACCAAGCAAGTCCCAGTATGATTGATTCTGACATCTTGGGGGCCACTATGAAGCGTATGAATTCACGATGGGGCCCTAATTCCATCTTGATTAATTCTGTCAATTGAGTGGCTTGGGCCCCTCTCAATTAAGGTTCCATCCACTTGCTCAAATCTGATTGGGCGTTTTTGTGGGTTAGTCTTTATGCCCAGTTGTTCAACGATGGGAAGTCGGATAAGACATCTAGAACACCCATTATCAATGGCAGGTTCTAACTCCCTGGCCTCCCTCGTGTTTGGTACCACTAACTTGACCTTGATTGTAAAAGGTATGATGGGATCACTCACCATTGGTCATCTTCACAGGTTGGGTTCTTGGGGACGTGGTGTCAGTCCGGTGGTCCGTTGTTCCCATCTGTGCAGAGGGGGCTTTCTCAGCTGTGTTTGGTGAACCCATCCCTGCCTGGAGGTCTTCCTTGATTCTTCCGACCTCTAACAGCTGTATTAGGCTTCTACTGTGGAGCTTGTGGCACAGGAGCAGGGGCCAGACAGTCTGCTGCCCTATGACTGGCTTTGCCACATCGGTAACATTTCAGCACCCTGATGGATCGGGTATGAGCAGGTTCGGCTTGTCCGGTCGGCAGTCTCCTTGCCACAATTCTCTTAGTCGGGGCTGCCGGAAGGGGTCGCCTGTGTGGGTTGATACTGTGATCTAAGCTGAGGGAAGCAGCATACCACAACTGTAAGGTCTCTGGGATTCCCTTAATTTCACAGGCCTTCTTTACTTCTGGAACAATGGCTTTTTTAAAATAGTGTAAAGTCATTCTTTCAGGCCAATCCATGAGGTGGCTTGCGACCCTTCTAAAGTCCCAAATGAATTCTGACAGTGGTCATTTGCCTTGCCTCATTTCCATTAACTTCTCTTCATTCTCTGCTACCCTGTCTGGATTTTCAAATCTGAGTCTTATTAATTGAATAAATCCATTTACATCATGTAATTCAGGGGCTTGTTCTTTGTGTAGTTGGGCCACCCAGTCTGAAGCATCCCCTTCATTCATTCCATTTGTTATGGCAATAACCAAATCACACTCTGTGGCATATTGAACTCCAAATTGTTCTATATGGGATTGGATTTGAATGAGGAAGTAATTGAAATGTTCATGGCGGCCATCAAATACAGCCTCAAAGGGTATTCGGTCCAGCCTGGGTCATGGTTGCAAAGGTGACACATGTCATTGATGCTGTTCCTTCCATTCCATTGTACTGGAATGGAAGGAACAGGCCGGGTGGCGTACATAGGCTGGGTAGGCTCCCTGAATACTGGCTGGGTGGTGCCTCTCTGGAATAGGGGTCCCTGTGGCCTTGCTTCCGGTTGGGGTTGCAATTGTGGTTGCCAGGAGGAAGATGAATGTGGCCTGGTTCCCTGGTTGGGTGGAGGGGATGTGGCTGCTGTCTGGGCAACCCCCCTTCAGACCAGGGCTGTGTTGGTGCTGGCTGCCATTGACATTGAATCCACCCCTGGCCTGGATAAAATCCTCACCCTATAGGGATACTCTCTGCAGGGGGCAAAATTCCTTGTGGAAATTGAGGCTGCAACATACCTCTGTTAGTTGATGCTTCTTTCTGGATTCCTCCAACTGGCATCTGTATAGTCTCCTCGTTCCTTACAATACTTGGGTAAATGAATATGGGTGGTCTCAAGCTTCCACCCATCCAAACAGACTGTGAGACCAAACCTGTCACCTTTAAATTATGGAACTGTTGATTCAAGTCTGCCCTTGATGGACTTCCAGGAATATTCTGGGGGTTGTCTTCTTTAGAAAATTTTGACCCCAATTGTCTCTCTTCCCTCTCTTCCATTAGAATATGGCTATTCTAATCTGATAGAATAGCCATATGCCTGGGGCTAGAGAAAGATTTCTCTTCAGACAGCTGGGTTACCTCTGGGTTATAACAACTTCTTGAGTTGAAATGCTTCAGTATAGCTCCCAAATCTCTTTCTCCTACTGCCATCCTGAAAGCATCCATCATCTCCTCCAAACAAGGGCTGGCAGGTTCAATTAATGCTCCGGAGGGAGGGCCTCCACACCCTCCCCCCTGCACATCTCCAACTTCGGCTGATTGCTGCTCTTTCTCCATTTCTGGGAAAAGACCTCCAGGGCATCAGCCAAAAAATAAAAGTGTGACTTGGGAAATAAATGTCAGGAATCCAGAAAGTATCCATGATATCAATCACTCTGAGACATTATCTCTCCAATTGATTTATTAGGAACAGATCTGGCATGTCAAAAGCAATTTCCCAAGTGAAAGTTTTTTCACGCATTACACAGAATCCACCTTCTCTCCTCCCTTCTCTCCTCCCAATTCTACACTTCATAAATCACGAGAACCAATTAACTGCAACTAGAAATTCTTAATACGACATACAGAATAACCTTGAACTTTTGAACTCCTCTAACTCTCAACAAAAAAAATGTGGCAGCTGAATTTCAAAACTGACACTCGCCTTTACTTCCTAGCATGGTGTTTTGTTTTTGATGCAACCTTTTGCCGCGTGTGCACTTTGGTACCCAGATTTTCCCGACCTGTAATGTCTTTGCTGAGAAATATTCTAAGACAAATGCTAGAAGACTCTGAATTGGATGGCTTGTTCATATCTCCCCAGATGCAGTTTGGATAGATCACACTGTTCCACCTAGAAACAAATGATGTGTAGTGGATTTCTCTGAAAGGCCTGCCTTATTTTTTCATACAACCATCACAGCATCCCCATGGTCACATGATCAAAATTCAGAATAGGATGTATTTATAATGGTTGCAATGACCTAGGGTCATGTGATCACCTTTTGCAAGTTAATGGGGGAAGTCAAATTCACTTAAATTCACAAATTCACAAGTTGATACCCATGTTATTAACTTAAGAATTGCAGTCAACAATCTCAACAATTGTGGCAAGGAAGGTTGTAAAATGGAGCAAAAACTCACTTAACAACTGTCTTGCTTGGCAACAGAAATTTTGGACTCCATTGTGATCACAGGTTGAGGACTACCAGAAAGTAATAAGCATAAACCACAAGCCTTAGACCAAAGCCAAGTTTCCAAGGCTTTCCAGAACACCAGAAGGTGGGGCAACGTCCTTATATCTCAAAGGATGCTATTTCAGAGGATGGAGAACACAACAGAGAAGGAGTATTTTCTTGGTCACAGAAGATGGCAATTTTAAAAGGAACACACCTGGAACACACCCACTCTGCTGGAACATACTTGGCGGGCAGAAACAAATGGAGATAGCTGGTCTTTCAGGAATCCAGCCTGAATGCCATAGATTTATATTTTATACCTTATATACCTAGGTTCTCTGTGTTGACTAATTGATTTAAATAAACAAGCCAAATCAATTAACTGTTTGAATCCCTGAACACTCCAATCAAGTGATTTTCTGTCACTCATTTTAATACATGAAGAAAAGTGGGAAGCAATAGAAGAGAGTAAAAAAGAAAAAAGAAAGGAGAGGGGAGAAGAGAGGAAAGATCCAAAGCAGGAGAGAACAAATGGGAAGAGAGTTGAATCTAGCATGGTTCAAAGACACATGTCAAATAGTAAGGGACAAAGCCCGGCAAAGGAATTCTATTTCTAAATCCATGTATTTTAACTGTGGTATCATTGTGGCTCCTTGTATGTTGCTGAAGTATGCTGTCCCTAGTTAATGCCTATGAAAGAAAGAGTCACAACGGTTCACAACAGCTTAAAAGACTCCAGAGAAGAACTGTGCTCTGGCAGTTTCAGTCAGCACTGCATGACGGAGTGAAGCTCCCATCACTTTTCTCAGTTTCTGTCCAACTAGCAGTTTAAAAGTCTGAAAAAGTAAGTAGATAAATAGATACCACTTTGGTGGGAACAAAACAATGCTTCAAGCAGTAGTACAAATTCAGTCAATGCTGGACCTGCCTGAAAGCAATGCCTGAGTGTTAGGTGGCATTAGTGGTAGGGAAAGCCCAAATGACACTGTAGAATGTTAAAGTCTTCTGAATACAAAGCTAGATCACCCCCTGTGGTGCACTCTGGATAGTGCATGGGCATGCACTGAACAGACCAGCAGTCGTCAGCAACCAAACAACTACTTCGTATTAACATTGTAGTCTCCTGGCTCATGCATCACCATCATATGCTAAATAATAAATAATAACCCATGGAAGAAACAATGAGAGTTGTGTGAAGGAAGCCAAATTGTAGATAGGAATACACCTAAGCTTCCAAGGTCTTCTCTATTTCTACAGGTTCAGCCACTGCTATAAGAAAAAAAAAAAAAGGAGGGAGCCACTAAGTTGATAAGAAGAGTTTTTATTTCCAGAGGGTCTCCACTTAGAATAATTTATTCTCTCCTGTGCCACTAATCCATTTCAGCCAACTTGAACCCAATACATAAGTACCGTCCTGGAAACAAATAGCATATTATTCCCTGCAGTGAATAGAAAAGATTTTCATGTCCATGTTCATTGAAAGAACAACAGGGGAGGAAAAAAGAGGAGGGGGTATATTCAACAGCTAAACTGAGAAAGTGGAGAGAGGGGAAGTAGGGAGGCATGCTTAAAAAGTTTTGTTTTAGTCTGGATTCTGCTGAAAAGAGGAAACAGTTCCAATTACCATCTCTTTGCTGGTGATGACAAATGCAAAAGAATGCAGAGTTTTGAGGAGGATCTAATAGTGTTTCTGGCAAATGAGGCATGAAAGTTATTGTCAAAAAATTAGATGCCCAACATGGTTGCTGGCACTTCATCTTCCCGGGTGAGACAACTCCTAAGTGTTTAAGGGGACTGGGGGCTGTTGACTGTGAGGAGAGTTCATAAAGGCAACATCAGATGATCTGATATGCCTCAGGAGAAGAGGTAATGGTCCAAGCAATATGGTGAAAGACAACTTTCTGAGTGCTGAAGCTGCCAAAGAAGTAAGGTTAGGATACTGGACATCAGTAAAAGCACATCTCTCACACCTTTGCCTGTCACTAAGATTGTAAACCTTGCATTAAGAGAGGAGCATTCTGCTTCAGCAATGGACCAGAGCAGCTGTTGAAGGCATGTGGTCAGACCCAATGGTCAATACTAATTTCATGGGGTTGGAAGGGACTGTGGAGGCAGGAGTCCTTATACCATTGTGGACAAATGAATATCCAATATTTACTTGAAAATCTACAGCAATGGAGCACCCACAACTCTGGGAGGCAAGTAAGGGGGTGAACTTTGGCAGGATGTTCTTCCTTAAGGTTGGAGTATCATATATCTTGAAAGGCTTGGCTCAGGAAAGTTATCCTTGATTATGTCACTATATCAATGTCTTTAAGAGCCACAGAGGAAAAGGATTTGTGGCTGCTTCAGTCCTAAGATATGAGTAGGAAATCATAGTTGCAACTGAGTTTGCCCTGCAGACACTCACAAATAAATGAATATAGCCTGCAGAAGTGTGAAAACCCTGACCTGTGAAGTTGGCTAAAAGAAGAGAGGCCACAAAAATCCAAAAAGAGCATTAGAGTACAAAGAAGGACAAGAAAGCAAGATGGTTTATATCTATTTTTCCCACTAGTGGTAATTTAATTCATTGTGTGCTGGAGGATAAAAAAAGGTTGTGGGCAGTCAGTCTATGAGACTGAGAAGTGAAGATGTGTGGTTGGAGTGACATACAAATGGTCGGAAGGCATTCAAAACAGGCCTCTGTGTTAAAAAAAGATTGCTCAGATGACGGGGAGGCAAAGTAATGTACTCTTCCTTCAGACAAATCCTCAGATTTGAAAGGGATCTTGACAAGCTTAGATTAAACATGGAAAAGATTTGAATTTGGGAAGTGTTTTTGAATGTTCACAGTAACATATTCCTTCCAGGAGATTCAACATCAAATTGAGCTGATTTGGTAAGTAAGAAATGAAATGAAAACATTTCATCTCATTGATATTAGGTAGGGGAAATCAAGAGAACACGAGGCTTACAAAGAGTACCAGTAGCTAATTATATGGAAGAAATATTTGCACAAGTATGGAGATCTGCCCTATCTATGAATTAAAAGTTGCCACTGTTAAATTAACTACACTTATCAGGCTATCAGTGGGAATATTTCCATTTTACAGATGTGGCTATTTTGTACCAGAATGGAACTTCTGTACTTGTTAGTGCAAATTTTTGAACAGACAATGTTAGATGATAGAAGGCACTGTTCAGAATGTGTGGAATACACATAGAGATGAGTTTTTAAAAAGAGGCAATGCTGTTATTAATAGAAAGATGGGAGAGACTAATTTAAATAGTTCCAATTCTGTTGATTAGGAATGTATTTGCAAGCTATAAAATTAATCTAACATTAATCACCTTGAGAAATTACAGATTTGGCCCACAGACTGCCAGCTGTCAACTTTTTAAAAGACATTTTGCAAAACCTTAATAATAAAAAGAAAAGCATTATGGAAACATTAGCACACTGACTCAGTTCTGAAAGATATTTGCTCCAGTTGATCTGTCCATTAATATGGAAGAATGCAGGAGTTGCCAGAATTTCAAAGAATTTCATCTAAGGACTATAACATAAGAAATATAGATGGCTAACAAACAGCATGGTGCAATTATTTTCCAGGTGCATCATTTCTACATTCATTTGTACTAGTCACCATAAGTAAGTAAAGAAATGTCTCTATTTTCCTTCCAGTTTCCTTCCTTCCTTTCCCTCTTTCCTTTGTTCTTTTCCTTCTTTTCTTCATTTTTTTCCTTTCTTTCTTCCTTCCTTCCACCTTCGAGGAACACAATAAGCAAGACAGTAAATATGCTTTCCAGCATCAAGAACAGGTGGTGCTAACGACTGCTAAAGCATCTCTGAAGAGCATCATAAATTATGGAACAGTTTTGATATGAAGAAGGAAGAGCTAATGCAGTCTTGGGTGAGAGGAAAAACATGGAAGAAGAATTATTTCAAAAGCAGCATCACCAAAAAAAATCATTGAGTGAACTGGAACGCCTTGCAAATTGATAGCAATAGCGCTTAGACTATACTACTTCACAGTGCTTTACAGCCCTCTCTAAGTGGTTTACAAAGTCAGCACATTTGCCCCAAAACCTTGAACTAGTCAGGATCAAACTGCTGACAGTGGGCAGTGTTAACCTGCAATACCACATTCTAACTATTGTGCCATCATGGCTCTTGATGCTCTACCTTTCTCCACCTTTTGTGGAGGATTTAAGATAACTGCTTTGGACCAGAGAATTCTATCAACTTGTCTCTAGGATAGATAGATAGATGGATGGATGGATACAGATACAGATGTAGATATAGATTCATTCATTTCCTACACACAGTTAAATAAATTCATCATTTTCTTTGCAAATTTATTAGTCAGCATACTCCTGTTTATAATACGGACTTTCATCTGTTCCTACTGGTCTATTGCAAACTACTAAGAGGGAGATTTTAAATCTGGTAATAATGACTTGAGCCTCTCAACTGCAATTAGATTGATGGTTAAAGTATATAACAAAGAAGAATTCACATGAGGCCCACCTTTGTGGTTAGACTGCAATAATTAGGAATTACAATAAGGGCAATCATGCCAGGCGATAAAACAGTCTCCATCAACAGGTTGTAACTAATTTGGTGATGCAACTCAGTTCTTACAAGAGCCTCCGGCTTAAGGTTGCTTCCTGCTCTGATCAATATGAATGACTGGTTCTGTTAAATACAGATGGTCATTCTTTCCCCTCAAGTAAAACAAGTTGAGTCTACTGAGAACAATGGACTGAGGTTTACATACATTTTGATCAGCATCAGAAAACAAAAGATGGGATCAACAACATTCCTTTTTAAATTTTGGCAAGCCTGATTAGAAAAACAAGGTTTGGTTTTACCTTTAAGAATGTTGAACCTGCACATCATGAGATTTTAGATGAAATCTGGTTTCAGTTCTTCATTATCATTTTGAAATTGCTAATCATGTTCTCTTATATAATATGTATACAATACAATACGGTAAGTATAGTATAGTATGATATCATATAATTATGTGTATAAAATATCATTCCCTTTTCCTATATCTTTCCCATTAATCATTAGATAAACATGTTTGTTATATGCTGGTTATTTTTGTTGATTTTTTTTGTTTAAATATATTTTTGCTGTTGCTTGTTGTGGTGGTTATGGTTGTTGTTTTTCTGATACGTCACTCAGAGCTGGTTCGGAATGTAACCGCAAAGCAATTTTCATAATCAGATACAAACCTCCAATAACTTGCACAACTGAATGGAAAATAGCTCAACAAAGCAGCTGAAAATGATATGACTAATGACCCTGGATGTTCATCTCAGATTAAATACCAGTGCACACACCATAGACAAACCATGACCCCCCTAACACACAGAAAGGCAGACAACCACCATCAAAACTACATTTATAAAACAAGCTGAAAAAAGGAAAACAAAACTCCAAATCAAACTGCTCAAACTAGAAGCAAATAGGTTCCTGAACTCAAATGGATGGCCAACATGTCCGGCTGTCCACTCTCCATTGTTAGAACACGGTAAGCCCCAAAAAGAAAGAACTAAATTATAGCACAGATGCTACTAGTCAGAATATTTTGCAGAAGTAGAAACAGAATTTAAAAGCACAGTATTTGCCACAGAGATTTGTGGAATCATAAGGCAGACAATCCAGAAGATCAGAACACCAAACCAGAAGCAATTCAGAGCAGAACATCCCCCAAAAAAATTCAAAGCAGAACATTCCCCCAAAAAAAACCTAAAGAAGACCAAACCCTCACCATCCTCCCTGCAGGCAAAGGATGAGCCATAGTTATCCAGAACCCAATACATACAAAAAGCCAAAGAACTATTGGAGGCATAGAAATTATCATCCTAGTAAACATCAAAGCAATACAGAAATGAGACAACCTGATCAAAAGAATCTTTCACAACCCAATCAAGAAAGTCAAATCACAAAACGAGAACGATGATGGAGGCAAAGCAATGGGCGTGTCCTCTCACACTTCTATGGCTGGCCAAAAATAGACAAACTGACATACATCTTCATCCAATTGTATTATTACCAGGAACCCCAAAATAGAATAAAGAACATAATAATGATAATGATAATGATAATGATAATGATAATGATAATGATAATGATAATGATAATGATAATAATAATAATAATAATAATAATAATAATAATAATAATAATAATAATAATAATAATAATAATAATAAT
>BLBF01000068.1:14254410-14269302 GCA_015471245.1 Laticauda colubrina
ATAATAATAATAATAATAATAATAATAATAATAATAATAATAATAATTTGGACATCTCAATGCTACTTTTGCATTTTCATCCTTATTTTTCTGTTTGTACTAGATATCCCCTAGTAACTAAAATGTAAACTTAGCCAATGCCTTATAGTCTAGAAAACTTTTAGTTGACATTAATTTCTATGTCAGATTACATAAGGCTGAGAAAACATCAACACACATACACACACACACATACACAAACCACACAAATACACATAGCATGCAAGAACAGTTCATAGAGGTTCCATTTTCTGCTACCTTGAAAGCCAACAGCTAATTTGGTTTCAGAAAAATTGTTACTGGTCTGACCTTTGTGACTGGAGATCAGCAATTTCCTCTTCCAGGTCCAATAAAGTCTCTGCCTGGGTCATCACCTTCTTGCTGCATGGCAGGGATTTAAGCTGAAGGACCAGAAGTCCAAGGCAGAATTTGGCACCCATCTCCTCCAGTTCTGAAGTTCCCATCTGAAGACCCTAGAAGTAAAAAGGAGAAGGAGACGAAGGGAGGGAAAGTAACATTAGAACCTAAAGGGAAATTCCATAATCAGCAGTAGCTTGGTTCATTTGTTTTACCTGCATTGCTCCAGAGAAAACAAAAAGTCAAATGACTATTCACAAAATTTTCCAAATGGATATGAAAGTGGATGAAACCAAAGAGTCTTTGGCAGGCTGTGGGCAGGAAAAACATGCAGGCAGTGATTTTTTGATACAAAGAGGGATGTCTTACAACATGCAAGCTAGTGATCCTTCAGATTCCCAAACCTCAGCTACCTTGGTGTCCTTAGTAGATCCTTTTTTACTTTCTTGCTACAATGAACTAAGAGAAATCTTGCCCCAGGCAGACTTGAAGAAACATTGAAATGAATTTCCTCAATTATGATTTATTTTTTCCAAACACAGAAGAAACTTAATGATCACTAAATGCTTCTCTTTCGCTTGTGTACATAGATCTGTGTTGGTTCCCTTCCTTGTCCCTCTGAGTCCTCTTCTCAAGCCAGCCTGTCCCTGAAAATGTTGGCATAATGCCTGGCTTTTCATCCCTTATCAAAATTATTCATAAATAAACTAAACTTTAGGTGCGCTTCAATGCAACCAGGCTTCAATCAAAGTGCCTCTTTGAAGGAAACGACTTCATCAAAGTAGCGCTTTCATCCAGACACTTAAAAGGGGCTTCTGCATATATGGTGAAAATGATTCTTCATTCTGCCAGATGGGAATCGCCGTTGAATTTAAATCTTGCTCAAAAAAAGAGTCTATTCTTCCCTTTTATTCACAGTGGGATCACTGTGAATAAAAGGGTAGAATAGACTTTTTTTTTGAGCAAGATGGTTGGCAATGATTCTGATTCAGGCAATGCCTGAAGGGAGGGTAGTTGCTTCATGCAGATTTACTAAATGAACACTTGATCTTCTTGTTAATTTTATTTATTTGTTTTCATTCCTGCCTTTATTATTTTTTACAAATAACTCAAGGTAATGAAAATATCCAACACACCTTCCTCTTCCTATTTTAACAACAACAACAACAACAACAACAACAACAACAACAAAACAACAACAACAACAATAACAAGTGGGTTGGGCTGAGAGAGAGTGACTGGCCCAAAGTCCCCCAGCTGTATTTCATGGCTAAGGTGGGACTTGAATTCATGATCTCCTGTGTTCTACTCTAGTTGTTTTACCACTAGACCAGGGGTGTAAAACTCAAGGCCTTGGGGCTGAATCCAGCCCATAGGGTGCTTAGATCTGATCCTCAGGGTTCCCTGGAAACAGTGAAGGACTAGCCTACAGTGCCTCTGCCAGCTCCATTTTTGGTGGCAGAGGGTTACAGGAGGCCATCGTAGCCACTCTACATTACAAAACTGAGCCTCATATTTCACCGCCAGTGACTAAGCCAACCCACCTCAGTTTAGCTTCCAAATCCAGACAAACCCAGATAGCTGCTGCTTAAGGATTTCCGTATTTTCCCCACCCCTTCTAAATGTGGATAATTGTGTTTTCCTGAGTACAATTTTGCTAAAGAGGCATAAACATTGGAGGAGCATAAATGTTGGAGAAGCAGAGTTAAAAGCAGCACAGATTTATAGATTCCAAAAGTCTGAGCCAGCTTCTGGGCTTGTTCTTTGCACTGTTCACGATAGCTCCAATTATTATGCTATCCAACAGCTTGCTGCCTGAATTAGTAGGGAAAGGAGACTGTCAATTTATTTATACCCAGCTGCAGGGTATTGCCACTGTGTGTGTTTGTAAAGCTATTATGATGCAGAGAGCATTCTGTGAGCATACATGTGCAGACGAACTGGTAACAAGGTAGATAATGCCAACTATTATCCCCAGAGAGAGCACCTGGAATATTCTATTGCTCAGGGGATTTGATTTTCTTTCCCTCATTTTGTCAATAAACACAAGGGCTTCAAAACCTGGTGGTGCTTATTATTGGTGTGGAGCTAATGCATCACCTCCCATCTGCGTAGCCTCTCCATTTACAAACAAACCTTCATTGGGAACAGTTTGGCTAGCCAGGTTGATAACCAAAGGCCCATTCATGTCTTTCTCTGTACTTCTATGCACCTTCTGGAGGAAAGCTCATCTAATAATGAAAAGGAGTAGCTTCAAAAGACAATGAAACCAGGTATTAGACCTTCCAAGATAATCATTTGTGCAGTTCTGCTTTCCTGACTCTTCTTTGAGAGATGGCTTTTCCTTGCCCTGCATCTCCTTCCATAGTTTCTCCTGACTGGCTTCCAAGATATTCTCTTCTTTCATCCAGCTACTTTCATCCATCACCATTTATTTTCATTTAGACTATGAAATACATGTCTATGGAGATTCTCAATCATCCAGGTCACGGTTGTCCCAAAGGTGCTTTTTTCAAGAGGTTAACTGGACTTTCTGGTTTTTCTTTGAAGACGTTTCATCCAATTGCCTCTTGAAAAAACATTTTTGGATCTACAAAAACACGGCCGTCAAATGTTAACTGGCTTCTGGTTCAAGCTATTCAGGATATTGCTTTGCATCCACTGCGACTCTTTCGTCTCTCTGTTCAGAATTTAGGCTCGATGTTCCTTGGGGCAAGGACACTACATGCTGACATGCTGTTTGCACATTGGTGTTGCTAAATTCATAAAAGTAATATTCTTCTCCTTTTAACTTCCCTCTACTCCACAAAGGGAGGGAATCCAAAGAACAAACAGTCTGATGATTTTGTTGAGTTAAAAACAAAAGTCCTGACTTGATTTGAAGTGAATTCAAGTGTGCTAAAGGTAATCCTCCAGCTATGTTTTTTTTTTTTTTCCCAGCTCTTATACCTGAGCTGTCAGGTTTACTAAAGCAACAGATAGGACTCTGAGCAGATTAAACAAAGTGAAAGCAATTACAGTGGGGTGTTTCCCAAGGCTGTTACTTTGATTTTTTTTCATCATTATGATGTTCCTGTCCATAAAGTTGGCTTCCTTAAAAAAAATCTTCACACATTCATAGAATGCTTAAAGGAGTCATGAAGCCACCGAAAAGTTTCTGTATGGTTGCTTCCTTATGCCTTGGAGATCAATTGGTACTTTTTTCTGATTGAGAAGTTGCTGTGGCAAAGAAAATCAAATTCTGGGATGGCTCTTGTTGGTAACTTCTAGGGATTTCTAGAATTATCTAACCAGTACTATAAACCTCTTATAACTACTGTTCTACCACCATAGCACAACAATAGTTGGATGTCTAAAGAAAGCAGAAGTTGTTTACATATAATGTCAAGAATAGGACCTCATCTAACTTTTGAGTTTGGGAGTAAAGATTAAAATAAAAATTGGGCTAAAATAGAGTTATATCTGGAGATTGGATTTCTACAGGAGGTATGAAACTGTTCTCCACAGAACTATCTCCTTGGCTAAATATCTACAGAAAATCTATGGTTGTCCCAAAGGTACTTTTCCAAAAGGCAACTGGACTTTCTTGGGGAGGGTTTCCTTTAAAATGTTTCACCTCATTCAATTTGGTTTAGAACTGAAGAAGCTTGGATGAGAAGCAAAATGTTTTCAAGGAAAAAACCAAGAAAGTTCAGTTGCCTTTTGGAAAGGTACTTTTGGGATATCTCCATGGCTGTTCCTTTAAGACATAAATCAATTTTTAATAAAAGCTAATATAATGAAGTCGTTGAGATGAGTTTGAAAAATGCTAAGTTCATGTCTGTCCTTGGCCACAGAACCATTGATAACTTTGGATCAGTCATCCCTTAGATAGTTGATCTGTACAAGATCCCTTTAAGAGAAAATCCCCCTATGACAGCTATTTTGATTTCTCACAGAAATTATGGACCCTAAATATGAATTTGTTGGCATTGACTATACAGCACTTCATGAGCAACTGACCACAAAGGAGCAATCCATAAGTAGAATAGAATGGAATAGAATAGAATAGAATAGAATAGAATAGAATAGAATAGAATAGAATAGAATACAATACAATACAATACAATACAATACAATACAATACAATACAATACAGCACAATACAATACAATACTTTATTGGCCAAGTGTGATTGGGCACACAAGAAATTTGTCTTGGTGTAAATACAATATAAAGAAAAGGTATATTCATTAAGAATCAAGAATCATAACGTACAACACTTAATGATAGTCATAGGGTACAATCAACAATCAAATCATACTAGGAAACAGTCAATATAAATTGTACGGATACAAGCAACAAAGTTACACTCATACAGTCACAAGTGGGAGGGGATGGGGGATAAGGAGTGATGAGAAGATAGTAGTGTACACTTTGTGTACACAAGTGTACACAGTAATAGTAGTGTACACTTTGTAAATAGGTGAACAGTGTTGAGGGAATTATTTGTTTAGCAGGGTGATGGCTTTCGGGGAAAAAATGTTCTTGTGTCTAGTTGTTCTGGTGCACAGTGCTCTATAGCATCGTTTTGAGGGAAGGAGTTGAAACAGTTTATGTCCGGGATGTGAAGGGTCTGTACATATTTTCACAGCCCTCTTTTTGACTCATGTAGTATACAGGTCCTCAATTGAAGGCAGGTGGGTAGTAATTGTTTTTTCTGCAGTCCTAATTATCCTCTGAAGTCTGTGTCTGTCCTGTTGGGTTGCAGAACCAAACCAGACAGTTATAGAGGTGCAGGTGATGAACTCAATAATTCCTCTGGAGAACTGTATCAGCAGCTCCTTGGGTAGAGCTTTCTGAGTTGGCACAGAAAGAACATTCTTTGTTGTGCTTTTTGGATGATGTTTTTGATGTTAGGTGTCCATTTTAGGTCATGTGATATAATAGAACCTAGAAATTTGAAGGTCTCTACTGTTGATACTGTGTTGTCTAGTATTGTAAGAGGTGGTGGTATGGGAGGGTTTCTTCTAAAGTCTACCACCATTTCTACGGTTTTAAGTGGGTTCAGTTCCAGATTGTTCCAGTTACACTACAAGGCAGATTGTATAACCTCCAGTCTGTGTACAGATTCACAGTTGTCTCGAATGAGACCAATCACTGTTGTGTCATCAGCAAACTTCAGTATTTTAACAGATGGATTGTTTGAGATGCAGTTCATTGGTATATAGGGAGAAGAGAAGTGGATATAGCACACAGTCTTGGGGGGGGGCTGTGCTGATTGTACAGGTATCAAATGTGATTCCACCTAGCTTCACCTGCTATTTCCTGTCTGTTAGGAAGCTTATGATCCACTTACAAGTGTGTTCAGGTACCGCTAGTTGGTTTAATTTACTTCGAAGAGTTTCTGGAATGACATGAAGAGGACCCTTGCATCGGTATTTGGAGATTCAAGGTGTTATAGGATGTAATACAGAGCCATGTTAACAGCATCATCTGTTGATTTATTTGCTTGGTATGCAAACTGCATGGGATCTAACAGTAGATCCATGATGATTTTCAGGTGGGACAGCACAAACCTTTCAAAGATTTTCATAACTACAGATGTTAGAGCAACTGGTCTGTAGTCATTCAGTTCCTTGATGGAGGGCTTCTTTGGCACTGGGATGATGGTAGGATGTTTGAAGCAGGAAGGAATATAGTACATCTCTAGTGATCTATTGAAGATTCGGGTGAAGATGGGGGCCAATTGGTCATCACAGACTTTTAAGCAAGGAGTTATCTTGTCTGGCCCTGGTGCTTTTCCTGGCTTCTGTCTGTGTCATAGATCTTGCACTTCTTTTTATGTGATCACCAGAGGTTGTGACCCAATGGATTGGAGCCAGTTGTAGGAGGCTTGGCTGTTGTTGTAGTGTTTGAGATGTAGGTTGTGGAGATAGGTAGCTGTAGTTTCTTTTCAAGCCTGCAGTAAAACACATTCAGGTCATCTACTAGTTGATTTCCTTCTGCCTGGGAAGGAGGTTTGCTGAAGCCAGTTATGTTTTTAAGAGTTTTCCACAAGTTTGCTGGTTCATTTGTTGAAATCAGAGTAGCTTCTTTTTGCTGCTCTGATCTCTCTTGTTAATATGTTTCTGGCCTGGTTGTATAGCAATCTGTCACCTTTTCTGTAGGCTTCCTCTTTGGAACGATATAGCTGCTTAAGTTTAGTTGTGAACCAAGGTTTATTATTGCTATATATTTGCAGGTTCCTTGTTGGTGCACATATGTCTTTGCAGAAACTAACATAGGATGTTACAGTATCTGTGAGCTCATCTAGATCTTCAGAGGCATCTTCAAAAATATTCCAATCAGTGCAAACAAGGCAGGCCTGGAGTTTTTGCCTCATCCGACCAAGTCTTCATTGATTTAATTGTTGGTTTAATAGTTTTAAGTCTTTGTCTGTAGGCAGATACAAGGTGAATCATGCAGTGGTCATGATTTGTGTTAACAAATTTTGTTTCTACTCATTGGCTTAATTACTAATCTGGGAGTCACTTTTTTCTGCCTTTATTCCTAGGCACGTACATATACATTTTGGCTCCCTTTTTGGCAGGATATATTTAATCATGAGCTAAGTTTTGCCTATTCCTATACTGTATTTCTTGTAAGTAAACCTTCTTTTTCCATATGTTGCTGTAAAACCTGCTTCATTAATTCTTAGAGGAGTTAGAATTTATGCTCTCATTCAGACACAAGAATGACTCCAACTCCATCAAAATCATGATCAACACCACATCACTATAGCTTCACCAAGTTAAGTGCCTCCAAATGCCTTTGATGCTAAGCCCATCAATTCTATCCTGCCTATTCCCTGGTTTGAAATGGATCTCAAGTTAAAAGCATTTAATGGATCAAAGTTGACAACAGTCAATATAAACCAATTAGCATGCATGATATAGTCAACCAATCACTTTCAGCTCTACCATCTAACCATGAATTATGAAAACGGCTCAATTTCTTAGGATCACACGCCACACCCGGCCATAAATTATGATTTATAAATACAATGGCTGGATTCAAATACTATGCTAAGTGATGGAATTAGTGCAGTATAACCAGAGTCTATGTAAGTAGGATATACAGTAGACTATATAAGGAAACTATATAATACAAAAATTCCTTTAAAACTCAACAACATATGGCGCACGTCACATGAAGGCTGATAACCTGTTCTGTACTTCTTTGATCTTGCTAAAAATGTTAGATGTGAAGGACAAATCTCTCATAGTTATTCTGGTGAGAGATGTTACATCGAGCTTAAGCCCATGTCACACAGCACCAACGGATGGAAAGAGGATGTAAAATGGAGAGAAACACTTGCCATCCGTTGGTTAACGCGATGCATCCATTCTGTACTCACTGCGTCCGTTTTTCATACTCTCTATCCGTGCAGCATCCGTCTATTGACATTTCATCTGCTCAAAAAGTTTTGAGCTACCCAAAACTTTTTGAGCGGAAAATGTATCCAACGCATCCGTTCTACATCCGCTACGCATATGGAGAACATCCGTTAGATGTCCATCATCATCTGTTACGCATCCGCTATATCCGCAATGCATCCACTGTACATCCGCACAACTCGCATCCGCTCCAGCGGAAAATGGACACAGGGAGGAAGTGAAACGGATGCGGAATGGAGACGCAGCATTAGTAGCACAGACGGAGAAAGGATGAAAGCGGATGCAGCTCGCATACAAAGCATTAAAACGGAAAAAACGTTCGTATAGGGGACGTATATTGAATATTTAAGATGTCTGTAGGATGCCTAGAGGATTCAAAAGGACACCTAGCGGAAAACCTATATTTCCTATAAAAAGGGGGAGAAATCACCTGGATCTCACTTTCAGTTAAGAAGCCCTGCTGTGCAGATCTCTTCAGCCTTCATCTTCCTCTTGCTCTTCCACAGCATCCAGTCATCTCCACCATGGATCGTCACACACTCTTTTTGGTAGCCACCATCATTCTACAACAGTGCGAAGCCATCTACAGGCTCTTTCACCTGTTCTACGCGAAGAAAAGGAGGCATCCAAGAAGTGTCTGGGTCCGAAGATGGATCGCAAGAAGAGCAGAGCATGAACTTTATAACAAGCTGATGGTGGAACTGAGGAATGAAGACCCTCGTGCATTCCAGAACTTCATGAGGATGCCGCCAGCCATGTTTGACGAAGTTGTGAAGCGGCTGAGACCCAGGTTGACTAAGCAGAGCACCAAATTCTGGCCCAGCCTGGACCCTGGACTCAAGATGGCACTGACTCTGTGCCACCTGGCCTCTGGGACCACATACAGGAGCATGTAGTACGGCTGGAGGTTGCCACACAAGACCATAAACATTGTGGTCAGAGAAGTGGTGCAGGCCATCATCGAAGAATACCTGGAGGAGCTCCTCCAGTGCCCCTCCACTGAAGAAGGCTGGAAGAAAGTTGCAGAGCAGTGGTATCAGAAGTGGAACTTCCCCCACACTGTTGGAGCCATAGATGGGAAGCATGTGGCCTGCAAAGCTCCAGCCAAGTCAGGGTCCACTTATCACAACTACAAGGGCTTCTTCAGCATCATCCTCTTCGCCATGGTCGATGCTGACTACAAGTTCATGTCCATCGATGCTTCAGGCAAAGGCTCATCTTCAGATGCCCAGGTATACAACGCCAGTCACCTCAAGGAGGGACTGGAATGCAACCTCATCATGGGCTTCCCAGATCCAGACCCCCTACCCAACGACACACAAGATGTGCCCTACTTCATCGTGGGGGATGACGCCTTCTCCCTCAGAACCTACCTCAGGAAGCCCTACAGTTCCAGACACCTCACCCATGAAGAGAGGATCTTCAACTACAGGCTGTCCAGGGCAAGGCGGGTGGTGGAGAACGCCTTTGGCATCCTGACCAACAGGTTTCAGGTACTTCTCACCACCATGCAGCATCGCCCAGAGACCGTGAGGAGGATTGTGGAAGCTTGCTGCATCCTGCACAATTTCATGCGCACCCGCTACCCAGTGTTTCAGAACAGGCTCGTGGACCTCCTACAAGGCAATGGGGACATGGAGCCTGGTGAATGGAGGCAAGAGCGAAACCTGATCGACACTGTGGATGTGCAAGGCCCCAACAGAGCTTCACATGAAGGAAAGAAGCAGCGCAACCTTCTGAGACACTGGTGCAACTCCCCAGCTGGAGCAGTGGAGTGGCAAGACAGGATGGTAGATGCTTAATGGATGCTTCCTTCAGCCTGTCTCATCACACGGATGAGATTGTGCCATGTATGTTGAGTGGTCATACAATGAATAGGGCATTAATAAAGAGTTGTGTTTATGTTTAAATGTGTGGATGAATGAATACATTGTTATTGATAATAAAGGGCCATAGGTGTGGCACCTGGGAGGGTGGACCATACAGTCCCACTATGCTTGCACTGGAGTTTTATCTATCCCACAGCTATTACCCATCCCACAGCTATCCCTGTCCATCCCACAGCTATTACCCATCCCACAGGTATCCCTGCCCATCCCAATGCTATCCTTACCCATCCCACAAGCATGCAAAGGCTTAAACCATTTCTAAAAGTTTCCACCAAGACTTTATTGACTAAAAGAACTGAACCAAGTGTGTGAAGCAAAGATAATCTTTATTAATAACAAACTGTAAAAGAAAATGACCCAAGTAAAGTGTCCCAAGCAAAGAGAAAGTCAACAGGTAGCAACCCAGTCTCTGGCACTCTTCTCAGTCACTCTGAGGTGTGCCCAGTCTCAGGGGTGAAGGGTCCAGGTGCTGTAGAGGTGGCTGCTGCTGGAGTGCTGGTCTGAGGTGCCATTGGGGTGCCTGGCCCCGAGAGGACAACAGGGAATTGTGTGTGGAGGAAGATCTCAGAGAGCTGGCTCATTCCTGTGATATTGAGAGCCCCTTCCTCCAGGACATGGGGTGTCAGTCCCAAGACCGATGACAGATGTTCTGAGGCCGGGCTTGGCTGTGGGGTGGAGGAAGGAGGAGTGTAGTGGGGATGTCTGGTCTGCAGGTGAGTGAGGAGAGGCGCTGGTGGCATCTGTGGCATGGGTGGCATCTGTGGCATGGGTGGCATCTGTGGCATGGGTGGCATCTATGGCATCGGTGGCATCGGTGGCATCAGTGGCATCGGTGGCATCAGTGGCATCGGTGGCACGGGTGGCATACAATGAACCTGTGCCTGGACTGGGAAGGACTGCCTGTGCTGCTGGAACTCCTGGTAGCCGTAACCTTGGTAGGTGAGGGCGTGTGGAAAGCCTTGGAATGGCTGTGCTGTCACCTGGGGTGGAGGAGCAGACCTGGACTGGGTCGGAGCAGATTCATCTGGGCCTGGAGGGTTGTGAAGGAGACCGGTGATCCTGTCCTTTATCACCTGGTACTGTTATTCGGACATGTCCATGAGGGTCTGGTTGACATAGGTGAGGAAGGGCTTGCGGTTAGAGGATGGTATGTCGGTGTGTACCAGCTGAGAGAGGAGATCTATGCTGCTTCTGATGGTGTCCCTGATCTCCAGCAGGACAGTGTGGCTCTGTCCCTCCGGTCTGGCTCTCTGCCTGCTTTCTGTGGAGGTGGAGCTGGGGGTGGATGTGGGTTGGCCTCTGGTGGAAGTGCCCTCTCCTTGCTCCAACTGTGTCAGGGTGTCCTCCACACGCTCCACCATGGGGAGTGCAGCTGTCGGGGGGGTCTCCATCGTGGGACACTCCACAGATACCTTCCTGGACACAGGAGCTGACTCTTGGCCAGAAGAGGACTGGCTCTCTGTGAGCTGCCTGAGAAAGAGGGTTGTCAGAGGGGCTGCTCCTCAGTGGCGGATCTCACCCTCCAAGAAGCTGCACTTGGCCATCACATAGGTCTCCCAGTCCATCAGCTTGACCGTGGCCTGGCCAGATTTCTTGAGGTGCAGCTTCCTGTACCAGGTGTGTATGTGATTCCACCAGCCGAGGAGGACTTCCGAAGTGTAGCCCAGGCTCTCTGCCTTCTCTCTCCAAGCAGCCTGCTTCCTTTTGGTGTCTCGATAGAGCCTGTGTCCCTTCCGCCATAGATACTCATTCTCCCTCAGCCATTCCAGCACCTCATCCTCATGTTCCTATTCGATGGAATATTGCTTCCTCTCCCGTTCTCACGTATGCCTCTTCCTCCCTCTGGCAGGGCCATCTGGGCCCTCATCAGAGGGGCTTCGAGGTTCTAGGGGCTGCTCCACCACACCACCACCACCAGCAGCAGCAACAACAACAGTAGCAGCAAAAGCAGGACCAGCAGGACCAGCAGGACCAGCAGGACCAGCAGGACCAGGAGCAATGCCAGTAGAGTAAGCACCAGCAGGAGCACCAGCACCAGGAGCAGCACCAGCAGAGTAAACACCAGCAGAAGTACCAGCACCAGGAGCAGCGCCAGCAGAGTAAGCACCAGCAGAAGCACCAGCACCAGGAGCAGCGCCAGCAGAGTAAGCACCAGCAGAAGCACCAGCACCAGGAGCAGCGCCAGCAGAAGCTCCAGCACCAGAAGAGTCAGCCCGAGCAGCAGAAGCCCCAGCAGAAGCAGAGTCAGGGCCAGGGGGTCGGAAGGTGGCCCTGTCCTTCTGCCAGGGCTGGCAGCAAATGGCACAGGCTTCCTCTTCTTCCCCATGGTTGTTGGCTGGTTGGAGCTTTGTCTGGCATCAGGTCTTTCCTCTGAATGATGACCTGCTTGTGAGCTGCATCCTTTTATATCCTCGGGGCTGATGCAATGCATCCTCCCGCATGAGCAGTGAACACTTTGCATCCGCTAGGCATCCACTAGGCATCCGCTAGGCTTCCGTGATGCATCCGCTTCATCCGCTTGGTATCCGCTCTGCATCCGTTCCTTTCCGTTGCACGTCCGCTTCGCTGCAGGAAGCCCTGCAGATGTGCCATCTGCTTCCATCCGATTTCATCCGCTAGGCTTCCATGGAGCATCCGCTTAACATCCTGGCTACGTCCTCCCCCTGTCCGCTCCTTTCCGTTGTTGTCCACTCTGCTTATGCAAATTCGGGGCACTTCTGAGAGCGGATAACAATGGATGGAACATTTTCTCATCCGCTGTGTCCTTTTTATATATGTTTTGCATCCGTCGGCCTATGTGACAGGCCCTTTACTCTTTGATCCAAAGGCAATCTGAGTGCTTCAGCTGATCTGATTGGCTAAAAAGATATCCCTAACTTCATTCACTGGTTTATGTGATTTTCTCCTAAAAGCGAGTTTGATAAACTGAGAGTCAGGTCTAGACCAGTAGTGGTAGAGCCTTTAAAAAAGCCTCCCACGATCAGCTGAGAGGAGTAACAAGAGAAAAGCGCAGGATAGGCCCTCCCACCCACCCTTGCACTTTTCCCTTCTTTATCCTCTCAGCTGATTGGTGCTGCAAGAAAGCTGCACACACGTTAGGTGTGCGTGTGTTAGATGCATACGCATGCACGCATAATCACCAAACCGTTAGTGGAACAGGTAGGATCCCACTGCTGTTCTAGACAAACCATAGCTGCAAATAGTCTTTGGAATTCAGAATGAAATAATTTCATCCTTTTCCAAGGCTGAGTCACACTAGGTTGCACTTCAAAGTATATCATTTCCCATATACTGAAATGTTGTGTGACAACCTCACCTGAGAGAAAACCATGGTGCAAAACAACAGGCTTTAAACATTGGCTGTTCTAGGGACAAGGTTGTTTAAGGCAGGATTTTCATTCTATATGTGGCCTTGTGAACTCATTTGTGCAGATGCTTATCACGTGCTACGAGGTTTCTACACCGATCCAGGCTCTTGAAATGTGTTAAAGGTAATTCATTAGAGAAAGGAGAGATAATGTATTTTCGAGGAGAATTTTCATTCAGGCTATTTCTTGGAACACATTTCCCGGGCCTGCTATTCATTCACAGGATAACACCCCAGAAGTATTTAGCTTTTCTCCCCTTAACATTTTGTTGAACGCGTTACTGACGATGGAGTGGCATGGGTGCACTGAGGTCAGAATAAAAGGGTTTGTGGGCTCCAGCTGTGATACATCATGATACTCTAATGATACTCAAGAGAGCTACTAATTGATTCTAGCCACTAGGAGGGAGGGAAGAGCCCGAGGTAGAATCCTTGTTCCTCTAGCTGATGAACATGGCCGGAATGACTTTTTTTCTTCTGCAGCCCCAAGGAAGTTGATGGCTAATTCTGGGTTGGTTTAGGAAAAGAAAAGTAAGTTCAATCTCAGAAAATGTTAGTTGTTCAATCTCAGGTTGGTTGGTTGTTCAATCTCAGAAAAGGTTGGTTGTTCAAAAAGTAAGTTCAATCTCAGAAAAGCCCAGATGGACTTCATCCTTGGTACAAAGAAAGAGATGCAATCCTGCCCTCTTTCATCCCTTGTTGGTCTTCCTAATGGCAGGATATCTTTCCTCATTTTTATTGCAATCCTAGGGCAGCTAGAGTCAGCACAGTTAGAACAGACAAATGAAACTAGAGGGCAATATTAAGGACAGGCACTCTGTGATGTGTGATCAGCTCTACCTATTGCTTTCAGAAGCATCAGATGCTCTTTGAGTTGAGCAAAAGCCATTTTTCCCATTGAGATTCATACAGAAGTATCTGCAAAATCAAAAGGCAGAACATTTTCTCCCCAGCTGTTTCCGTACCACTTATTAAAATAACACTATTTTTCACACACATCCAAAATGCCTTTTGCATGTCATTCTTTCTTTAGATCCAGTGGGGGAAGGAGCCAGAGTGAGAAGTGACCTATGTTGTATTTGAATGTCAAAGTTTTAAGGCATCGCCTCTATCCTCTGTGCTGGATCCCACAGGAGAAATGACTGGAAAAAAACAGAAAGGTTTTGCTGGCCTTTTCTTCAGTTCATTTGATCACTCATGGTTTCCCTCCTTCCATCCCTATATATATATAATGCAGTAAAAAAGCTGGAACACACCTCCTCACTAGTCCAACACATGAAAACCACAGGTCACAACATCAACTTCAATGGCACTAAAACCCTGGCCACTATAGAAAACCCCAGCCACAGAATCATCAGAGAAGCCATAGAGATTGAAAAAAGACCTGACAGCATGAATAGAAGAGATGATTCCACCAGACTGTCAATCATTTGGAAGCCTGCACTCTCAAATAGAAAGATCTCCATGCCACAAGCCAGGCAAACACCTGGGCAAAAACAGACTCTCTCTGAAAGCTCCAACCTAACCCCCCCACCATGCACCCAGGTGAAACCCAGCTTGCTAATAAAGAGCAGCCGTCCCTTCACACGCAGCCAAGCTGCACTGAAAGCCTCCAACACAAGAACAGACTGTTGCCAGCCAATCAAAGCCACAAAACAGACAGAAGAAACCAGGAACACCAATCAATCAAACTCCAAGTCCAATGAAATAGGTCCAGGCTCCCAGCCAATCAGAATGAACCAGCCTCAAATTTAAAAACCAGGAGCTGTAAGACCCACATCCATACAGAAGCCTGATGATGGCAGATGAGATTCTGCTGAAA
>BLBF01000068.1:14314302-14375369 GCA_015471245.1 Laticauda colubrina
TTAGCTTGTCTACCTAACCCTGGTTGGGGAACCCAGGCTTAACAGCCATATTCTCTTTAGCCCAAGAAATGTTGTTTGCTTGCCAAGGTTCAGCCCTTATGCTGACTATACTGCTAGCAGTATAGACTGGACAACGGTATCACTCTTTCAGTATGAGCCATCCCACATATATATGTATATTTTTGTCTGTTCTGTTTGACATGTTATTGTCAACAAATAAATCAGAATATGTTCTTCACCTCTTTGGGTTGAATCTTCTAAAGCAGAAATACTTTCCACAGGCCAAGGCCCAAGGATTCAGGTGAGGGAGCAACTCTGTGAGGTAAGCTGGGCCGAGAGAAGATGAGTTGCCCAAAGTCATCCTTTCATGCCTAATGTGAGAATAGAACTCACAGTCTCCTGGTGATTGGCCCAAAGTCACCCAGCCAGCTTTCATGCCTAAGGCGGGACTAGAACTCACAGTCTCTTGGTGATTGGCCCAAAGTCACCAGTCAGCTTTTATGCCTTAATCCTGGTGCTTTAACTGCTAGATTAAACTGGCTCTCAAGGAGTCTTCCAAGTAATGCAAAAGGAAAAAAAAAGTACAAACCCATCCCTATTTAATGATTTCTTCTGTAGCAATAATAAAACCTACTTCACATTTCAGTAACTATTGCTACATTTTAGCAATAACATTCATCATTTGTACACAATTCCATTTCAAATTCAGTCTTACAATGTTCAAACCTAAAAATTCTTTTGTCTACTTTAAATCTTCCTAATGAGGGGATGTTTGGTGTTTTCTGAGCATAGTGGTTTTCTTGCAGACGTTTCATTACCCAACTAGGTAACGCAATCAGCACAGAGAGGACCAAGGACTTCTCATTTCAACCCTGAGCTACAATATTCTCCTCTAACAGAATCTTCATATTAATTGCACATAAGAAAGCCATTGAATATCTTTTCTACTGTCTCTTTTCTTGTTTCTATGCTTGCAGTAATAATAAAACCAACCATAGCTTAGCAGGATGTATGAATCCACTCTAACATTGTTAACTAAGCTTTACTTAAGTTTTCTGCTGTGCAAACCTCAGCCATCATGGGAAAACTGCTTTTGGAATGCTCAGGCTGTGAACAGCTGATCAAATTCTCTTTGTAGTTTGTAGAGTTGTAATTGCAGGAATGTTCCAATCTCAGATGGCAAACCTCAGATAAAGAATGTTTCCAAGCAAATACAACTAAGGCAAACAAAGTCACTATCTATGGATAAAGGAGGATTAGAGAGGGGAAGTAGACATATATTAGATTTTAACTAGAGATAATTAATTGTATGGATTACTGTACTAAACAGTAACAAAAGTTAAGCAGTAACCAAAGTTAACCAATGATGGAGGAAAACTAAAAATGTATATAAATGCAAAGACTATACTCCAATAAAGATCATCATCATAATTCAGTTGTTCATGATCAAACAACTCGACTGCCTCATCATTACAAGAAGTGGCACCCGAACAGGGACCCTCTTATTTCATCTGGTGAGGATTTGGTGCACCTTCAATCCTTTGTGGTTTCTTCAACCTTTTGGTTTCTGTAAGTATGGGGTCTTCGCTTTCTGAGGAACAAAGGAAGCATGTAGATGAATTAGGCTATTTGTTGAAGAATAATAATACCGAGGTACCACAGAGAAATCTCTTAAGGCTGTTCCAGGAGATTGCAGCTCAGTGCCTATGGTATCCAGAAAAGGGGTCTTTAAAATTAACTGATTGGGAACATATTGGGAAAACATTGCATATTGAACCTCAAGTAAAAATAGAAGTTTTGCATGTGTGGCATTTATGTCGGCATGCAATTGAAACATTTGATCACAATGAACTTTCTTTTTTAATACCTCCACCTTCACGTTATACTAATGCTGTCATTTGTCCCCCTTCTTCATCTGAATATATGTCTTCAATTCCCTCAGCTCCTGCAGATACAGGGCAAAAACCTCCTGACTCTATTGTTCAGTCTTCTTTTCAGAAAATGGTAGAGACTTGTAAAAGGGATGCCTCTGTCTCAGGAACAGAACTTGCAGAATTACTGTCTGTTTGTCCAGTATAATATTGTCCTGGTCAGGGGCCACAGCTTGGACTGCAAGTAGCAGAATGGGAGGGTCTGCCTTATCAGATTTTAAGAGAGTTTAAAAAGGGATTAGTGGTAATTTTACAAGAGGACTTGTAGAAGGAATTAAAAAATGGTTATACAATGATCCCTGGAGATTGGAAGCAAATATTTTGCGTGAATTTAACATCCATGCAATATGTGGTTTGGGAGAGTGAATATATGAGACATGCTCAAGCTGCTGCTTTAGGAGGAGGAGGAGCATATATAGTTGAGCAGCTATTTGGTTCTGGACCATTTGGTACAATTCCGACTCAAGTTGTTCTTCCTCCAGCTACGTTAACTATTGTTTCTGAATGTGCCTTTTGTGCTTTTCTTAAGGTACCCTAAGCTGGAGAACCTCGAGCAAATTTTTCAAACATTCTACAGAATGCCAATGAGCCTTATGCTGACTTTGTTGAGCGTCTGTCCAAAGCAATTAGACAGCAGTTTGATCACCAGGAAGCTGCTGGTGAACTTCTTCACCAGTTAGCTATTGAAAATGCTAATTCAGATTGTAAAAGAGCTTTACAGCCGTTAAAGGTGATTGCTCATTACACTCTGGTAGATATGCTGCGAGTCTGCCAGGATATTGGATAACAAACTTATAAAATGCATATGTTAGCAGCTGCTATTCAGAAAGGACAGCAACCAGTTGGTAACTGTTTTAAGTGTAAGAAGCCTGGCCACTTTCAGAAGGACTGTCATTCTACACCTTCTATGCCTCAGAATCATCCTTCTAAGAAGTGCCCTATTTGTAAAAAGGGATTTCATTGAGCCAATCAATGTTGGTTTCAGTCGGGAAACTTGCCAATGGGTGTGGCACCCACCCAGAATCCAAAGCATGCTTTCCCCATCACTCTGACTCCTCCAGCAGTCTCTCTCACTTCTCCACAGCCACAGCCAGTAGCACTGGGATCGATTTAATCACTCAAGAGGAAATTGAGTTTAAATTTCCCATGGAAGTTAAAATAGTTCCATCTCAGTTTAAAGGTCCTCTTCCTTCTGGATTAGTTGACTTAATTTTGCCTTGTTCTTCTGCACACAAAAAGGACTATTTTGTTGTGCCTGGGGTAATAGATTCAGATTACACTCATGATTCAGATTTGGATGAATCTTCCTCAAGTTCTTCCTTGTAATTCTTCTGTTGCTCAATTGCTTCTTCTTCCATATGAAATTCCATCTCCTAGTATAGGTAATCGTGGGGATTCAGGATTTGGAACAGCTTCTTTATCTGTAGGCTTACTTCATCAGCTGAACTCATCTCATTCTTTGTTGACGCTCTTCCTTAATAAACAACCATTTCAAGGGTTATTGGATACTGGAGCCGGTGTTACTGTCATCTCCTCTTTACAGTGGCCAGTACAGTGACCAAAAATGACAGTTTCTTCATTGTGGGGAATAGGAGGTTCTACAGCTGCTTGGCAGAGTGTTCAAGAAATCAATGTTACAACATCTGCTGGTAAGTCCTTTTTCTTACAACCATACATTCTAGATATTCATACTAATATTTGGGGCCGTGATATCCTTTCTCTTCTTAATGCCCATTGGATTCTTGATGATGGCTCTTCCTCTTAAATGGCTCTGTTCTATGCCAGTTTGGGTGGAACAATGGCCATTATCAAGGGAAAAACTTGCTGCTTTACAACAATTGGTTCAAGAACAATTGGCTGCTGGTCATATAGAACCTTCTCTAGTCCCTGGAATACTCCTGTTTTGGTTATAAAAAAGAAAAATGGGAAATGGCATTTCCTTCATGATTTAAGATAAATTAATAAATGTATCCAAACCATGGGTCCTTTACAATGTGGTCCACGAAATCCTAATTTAATTCCTAATTTTTATAAATTATTGGTAGTTGATCTTAAAGACTGCTTTTTTACTATACCTTTGCAGCCTCAAGACAAAGAAAAATTTGCATGTACTATCCCAGTTTTTAATAATAGCATGCCCACAAAACGATATCATTGGTGAGTGTTGCCTCAGGAAATGCTTAATTCCCCTACACTTTGTCAATATTTCATGGATAATGCCCTTCAACCCTTTCAGAATAAATTTCCTTCCTATTTAGTCTATCATTATATGGATGATATATTGATAGCGGCCCCGGATTTTGATGAATCTAAGTTGTTAAAAGAGTTAATGGATATTGTGGCACAACAGGGATTGTATATAGCCTCAGACAAAATTCAAAAGGTAGAACCTTATACCTTCTTAGGACATAGAATGTTGCACAATTCCTCCATTCCAATTCTTCCTGAATTACAAGTACAGAAATCATATACATTAGTACAATGGCAAAAATTACTTGGCATTATTAATTGGGCATGCCCATTCTTCTACATTACAACTGGAGATATGTTGCCCTTATTTCAGTCTTTGAAGGGAGCACAATCACCAGGAGATCTAGTTGTATTAACTGATCTTCAAAGAACGTGCCTTCAAGAAATATTGAATAAATTTAAGCATCGATATGTGGACAGGATAACATCCTTAACAATAGGACTTTGCTTAGCTATTCTTCCCACTACACCCTTACCCATGGGGTGTCTTTATTCTAATGTGTCCCTGCAAGCGGTCAACATTCATGAATGGATTAATTTGTCAGCTACTCCGCCTAGAAACATTTATTCTTATCAATCAGCATTAGAGGATTTGATTATTAAAGGTTGTAAATGAGCCTTACATCTTACAGGACAGGATCTCATTAGCATAGCTTTCACTCGTACAAAAGTTGAACATGAGCATTTGATAATGATTTCAGAATCATATCAGATAGCCTTTTCTCAATATGTGGGAAACTTGTATTCTGTTGAAAGGTGTCAAAATGCCTTTCCTTCGAGGATTCGATTTTCCTGCTGGGAGAGCTCCAGCACAAGGATACGGACAACTGCTTGAAAGCTGGATCTTTTTATTTTTCAGGAAGGTGAGGGACAGCAAGAAGTCTGTGTTCCTGGGCTAGCTACCTTCGTATGGTAAGTTCCTGGTTCTTATACCCTTTTGTCCTTTTGTGTGTGAATGTTCATTATTTGTGTTTAATGTTTCAAATCCTGTCAAGAGTTTGTCTTTATTCCTTCCGGAGGGCAAACTCTGCGAGGTGCGGAAGGCAAACTCTGCGGGGTGGTTTGATTGTATTATCAATTTTTCCTAATCTCTTTTAGCTTTACAATGGTTTTTATATTTGTTTTGTGGCAATCTTCTGTCTGTCTCTTTTGTAATTTATATACATATATTGTATCTTTTGTCTGTTTGTTTTTCTTATTTGGCATGTCCTGTGTTTGTAAGGGTTTTCTTTTCTGATTTGTCTAGTTTTCTTAATTACTTGGGCTTTTGTCTAAAGGGATTCTTTAGTACCTTTTATTTGATTCCTTTTCCTATGTAAGTTTGTTTTATGGCTGGCCTGACGTTCCCTTTGGGCTTTTGCTGCTTGAGTGATACCACTGTCTTTGTGAAGTTCCCTTTCCACAATTCTTTACCCAAGGATCCTAGAATAGTGGTTACTACTACTTTCAATCCGGCCTTTTCTTCCATTTTTGTGCTAAATCCTATTTCTAAAGCTCTTACAGTTTTTACTGATGGATCACCTACAAGGAGTGTGGTTGTCTGGCAGATTCAACAACAATGGTATTCTAAATTTACTGCCATGCAGACTTCAGCTCAACATGCTGAGCTGGCTGCTGTGATTTTGGCTTTACGATTGTTCAGTGACCAACTTATTAACTTGATCATTGATATTCAATATGTGTATTGAGCTATGCAATCTCTTCCCTTTTCTTATTGTGCACTCTCTTTGGACAATCATTTTTTATCCTTGTTTTTATCTTGAAAGAATAGTTTGGAAACTCGGTTGTATTCTTGTATGTAGAACACATTCGAAGTTGTACTCCCTTGACTGAAGGAAATCGGAAGGCAGATGAATTCTTAAATGATGTTGTGTCTTTGTTTGCTGATCCTATTGCTAGTCATTCTTATTTTCATCAAAATGCCAAATCGCTTGCAAAGCAATTTAAAATTTCATTATCTCAAGCCCAGGATATTGTCCGCACTTGTCCAGCTTGTCAGCAACTTGTCTCTTTCCAGTGGGTGTCAACCCATGAGGAACCCAAACTAATCAAATTTGGCAAATGGATGTAACACAATTTTCAACCTTGAAGTCATACTGTTATCTTCATATGTCCATTAACACTCATTCACACTTCCTTTGGATTACTGCTTCAAAACATGAACGTACTTCAGATGTTATTTCTCATTGCCTATCCTCTTTTGCTGTAATGGGTCGGCCTTCTCAGTTTAAAACTGACAATTGCCCCGCTTAT
Source organism: Laticauda colubrina (assembly GCA_015471245.1). NCBI lineage: Eukaryota > Metazoa > Chordata > Lepidosauria > Squamata > Elapidae > Laticauda > Laticauda colubrina. The sequence goes on from BLBF01000068.1 coordinate 14,320,737, forward strand.
ATTCGTGAGAAATTTCAAACCTTTTGTCAGAAATAGAATATTACTTTATTGCATGGAATTCCTTACAACTCTCAGGGTCAAGCTATAGTTGAGTGAGCTCATAATACTTTTAAAGGCATTGCTTCAGAAACAATTACAAACTGAGTCTGGCCCTTACCATCTGTAAAAGATTCAAAATCTCATTGCTGTAGCATTATATACTTGAAATTGTTTAACCTTTTTAGATTCTCTTGCAGACTCACCTGTTAATTTGCATTTTCGAACTACTGAATCTTTAGCAAGGCCTTTGGTAAAGTGTCGCCAAGCTCCAGATCCAACATGGAAAGGCCCTACACTGCTGATCACCTAGGGTCGCGGTTACGCTGCCATGGAAGATCCTTCTACTCAACAAGCAGTGTGGGTTCCAGCGCGCTGTGTTCGTCCGTATCATGGCATGGCATCAGGGCCTTCACAATCCGATTTCAGATTTCAATCTTCATCTGAACACGGAAGTCCATCTTCCAAGGTCGACGTGCCTGCAACCCATCACTTGGGGCCAGGTTAAATCTACTACATATCAAGCTCAACAACAACTGCAGCAGGCCTCATTACCTCAAACTCCTGAAAATCTTGTTGCTGCTGTTTTTGCTATTATTATTGCTAACTCTGTTATCATTTTACTTTGAATTTTCTTGTTTATGGTTAATGGTGTTTCTGCTCAAAATGACACTTCTGTGGTTTGTCTTAACCCTAATTTGTGGGTTTGTCATGCCCAATATATGTTTATGACCCATGGCACAAATATTACTTTGTACTATGAGCCCCCAATGGCATTTGGTCAAATTTCTTTTACCCCTAACTTGATCATGTCTTCTCCATTTATTGTCTCACAACTACAATCTATTTCACACTCCTGGCTATTTTCTACACCCCCTATGCAAATGAATTCTGTCTGTTGGCATGACTTGAAAGTTAGTCAATTTAGAAGGGGTCTGTGTTTCTGTTGTCACGCTAAACACACTTGGCTTCATAATTGGTCTGGTTATGATGCTGCTCAGCGCATATTTAAAAAGTTAGGGAATTATGGTTTGTTCTGACTACTATTAGTTGCCAGGTACCTTTAATTCTTCTTTACATGGAATTAATATAGCTCCTGATATGTATCCTGACAATTTTCCTATTTTTAATGCCTTGGATCAATCTAATACAGGATCGATATATGCTGGTTGGCAGCTTAAGGATCCTAATATGTGGTTCTTTTTTGATAAATATGCTACTTATGTTCATCCTCAGAATTATCAATGTGCAACTATAGGTTATTTTACTCTACCTGTCCAAATAGGTACGTTCCCATCAACTCGACAGCGGCATTCCTCTCTGGGGCCTACATGTAATGAAGTCATTATTGACACACAATTGTCTTCTGGTTCTGCATTTGGTCATGCATTGGCAGGGGCCGTTACAGGACTCGTTGCTCTCGGCTCTTATTCTGGCATAATTGCTCAAGAAAACAGACAATCTGGATGAGGGCTTCTTTGAGGCGGCCATTTCTGACCGCCTCTCTATCGCCTTCGGGAAAGGGAGTTTAGCCATCTGGGGAGGAAAGATGTGGCTTTCCTTGACCCTGCTGGAATCTCCCCTGTCTTCAATGACTTCTAGCTTAGCCCCGAAGCCAGCTGGCTCGGGGCACTCTGGCACGCGCCCAAGCAGAAACTGCGCATGATCGCAGATTCCTGCCTGCTGCCAAACCCTGCAAACTGGAAGTCTAATGAAATTGGAAATGGCCACCTTAAAGAAGCCCTCATCCAGAAAAGAATGTGCAGGAGGAAGAAAGTGCTGAAGTGAAAGTTTTGGCTGACCGGGATAAGAAACAATTAAGGCACCCTGGAACTCAAATTTTAAAAAAGGATACTTTGCTCTCAAAGAAGATTCAGAAGCAGCGAATGAAAGTGAAATGGGAAAAAAAATTCACTCTTCTTCCTTACATTTTCAGCAAACAGAGATAAATGAGAAATCGGAAAAATCTGCTTTGGCATCAACAGGTATTTAAGCTGGAAATTTTAATGCCAAGGGGATAATAAAGATTTCTGAATATAAAAGGAAAAACAAAAAGAGAAGGATTTTTTTATATTTTTTTTTGCTGTAAGTGGGAAGGGAGAGGAAGAGAATAAGAACAAGATTTGGAAGGAGGAGATAGCCTGGAATCTAAAGAATCTGAAGTTAAATTTTAACAGTACTTCTAAAAGATACATTTTAACTACAACTTTGTAATTAAATACTAACCTCAGGAAGAGAAAGTAAAAAAAGGGAAGAAGGTGTCAAAAGAAACAGCTTGTGTGTATTTGGATTGCTTGCTGACTTTGGGACTTTTGGAACTATATTTGAAGGATTAAAGGTGGTTGTTTTAAAAGAAAAAAAAACCTCTACAATGGCATTACTTGTGGATGAAAATAGAATTTAAAAAACTTAAAGAAGAGGAACAAGAAATTACAAGAAAAGACTATGCAACAAGAAGATTGGGACAAAGAGAAAGCCATTTTAAATGAACAAGTAACTCTACTTGGGGAAGAAAAGGAAAGAGGGGAAAGAGAATGGAGAATTTGAGACCTAAAAAAACAACCAAAAAAGAGAAAACTAAGGTGAAAAGTGGATATAATGTGAGAAAGCAACAGAAAAAGGGAATACAGAAAAGGGAAATCGAGGTGGAGAGACAAGGGGGTAAAAAGCGGCAGAGAGAAGAAGCAAAGGAGGAGGGAAGGGAAGAGAAGCTACAAAGGTGTGAAGCAAGATGGAAAGAAACAGGACTTATTTCGAGATAATGGGTAAAAATTTAATTGAAAAAGTGATTCTGCAAAGGTACATATGATTGTATTGTTATATTTGTATTTCGAAATAATGTTAGAAAATTGGAAACAACGTATGATTTTGTGAAACATTTGTGAATAAAATAAATGGAATGAATTAAATGAGAGAATTAATTTGGAAAGGAATGGGAACATTTTAATGACATAACGTTTTAAAATGCAAGTGAAGTGGGGGGAAGTAATTATGACAAGTTTATAAGCGTTCCCACAGAAGCATGATACCTACTTGAAAAGTAATGTGTTAAATGTTTAAAATTTAAGTGAATATTAACATTAATGATAGAATTGAATTGGTATAGATGGTTGTTTTAATTATATTATATATTTATATTTTTCTTTTCTTTTTCTTTTTAAAATATAGCATGTAGCTTTAATGTACTATGCAGAATCTGAATGGAAGTTATGTTCTATATTAAGTGTTATAATTTTAGGGGAAAGATATAAAGGCATCATACTCCAATCAGTGACCACAGGATAACAGACAGCTGAAAGAGGACAGACAAAGAATATAAATATAATGATCTGATTTGAGATGAAACAAATATAAATAAAATTAAGAAAGTTAAAAGAGGGGAGAAGCTATATAGAAAATGTAGAATGGTAATAAGATATGGAATGGTATATAAAAATGAGCATGAATTTGAATTGGTGTCAGGACAAAGAGATGTAACCTGGGATCAGGCTGCTTTCAGAAAAGAGGTTTTATGTTTTCATGTTCTGTGTTGTGTTTGTTTATGTTTGTTTCTAAAAATCAATAAAATTTTCTTCAAAAAAAAAAAAGAAGAAGAAGAAGAAGAAGAAGAAAACAGGCGATCTATTCTTGGTGTCACCTGCAGACTTGAAAAATCCATCAATGCTACCACTGCTATTTTTCATGATTTACAGCATTAAATAGAAGACTTAAATCAAGATGTCTTACCACAGCGTTTTGTCATAGACTATCTTTTAGCCCATCAGGGAGGGTTCTGTACATTAGTTGGACGCCGTGGATGTGCTGTGCATTTTCATTCTTTGAATAAAACTATTGAGGATGAGCTTGCCAATTTACAATCATACATTCAAAATAATATCCATGCTCATTACTCTTTTGAGTGGCTAACTAATTTGAGTGGCTAACTAATTGGCTCCCTGATTGGTCATGGCTCAGACAGTTTTTCTTTTATGCTATAATTATTATTATTGTACTAATTGCAACCTGTTGTTTTATTCAATGTATTCCAAATTTAATCACATTGTTTCATCCCGCTTCCCCCTCTCTTAACCCTCTTCAATTGTGATACATTTATCTTTGAATCCTCCATTTAAAATAAAAAACAAGGATATGTAGAGTTATAATTGCAGGAATATTCCAATCTCGGATGGCAAACCTCAGATAAAGAATGTTTCCAAGCAAATACAACTCAGGCAAACAAAGTCACTAATCTATGGATAAAGGAGGATTAGAGAGGGGAAGTAGACATATTTTAGACTTTAACTAGATATAATTAATTGTAAGGATTACTGTACTAAACAGTAACGAAAGTTAAGCAGTAACCAAAGTTAATGGAGGATAACTAAAAATGTATATAAATGCAAAGACTATACTCCATAAAGATCATCATCATAATTCAGTTGTTCATGATCAAACAACTTGACTGCCTCGTCATTACAACTGTAGTTATAATCCCAGAGGTCCATAGGAAGCTAGAAAAAACACAGTTTTTTCCTATCCCTACCTTCAAAAGGTTCAGAGACCACAGAACGTTGTCACAGTACTACACACAGTCCATAAGTTGTGGTAACTCTAGCATATCACTGCAGGGGCAAGCAAGCACAAGGAATTAAGAGTACAATGGAGTACAAGCTGCATTTGTGCAAATACTAACTAAAAAGTAGATCCAGTCAAAAATGTCATCATAAAGGTGGTCCTTGGCTCATTAGTGACTGTGAGAGGAATTTTGGTGTCCTGGAAGACAATCATTTAAATATGAGCCAGCTCGTGCTGCAGCTGCCAAAAAAGCCAAACACAGTCCTTGGTTGCATTAACAAAGAAATAGAATCAAGATCACATGAAGAGTTGTATCACTTTATAATGCCTTGGTAAGACCACACTTGGAATATGATGGGGAGAGGTTGGTCACCATAAAATATTTTTTTTTAAAAAAAATCCAAAATTGAGACTTTGGAAAAAGAGCAGACAAGAGCAACAAAGTCTGGAGAATAATAGCATATGAAGAATGGTTGCAGGAATTGGGCATGTCTAGTTTAATGAAAAGGTCTAGGGGGTGACATGAGAGCAGTTTTTTCAATATTTAGGGGGGTGTCAGAAAGAAGAGGGGTTCACCTTATTCTCCAAAGTACCTGAAGGCAGGACAAGAAGCAATGGATGGAATTTAATAGAGAGAACCAACCTAGAAATAAGGAGAAATTTTCTGATAATTAGAACATTAATTGCCTCCAGAAGTTGTGGGTGCTCCAACACTGGAAGTTTTAAAGAAGAGATTGGAGAATTATTTGTCTGAAATGTTATCAGGTTTCCTCCTTGAGAAGGTGGGTGGACTAGAAGATCTCCAAGGTCCCTTCCAACTCTATTATTCTGTTAAAGAATAAACTCCCTTTCCTCTCTGCCTAATGATAATGCATCTGATACTAAATTTGATCAAGAAGACATATATACTAGGCTCTATGCTGTACATATATGAAAGTATTAACCATTTTAAATAATAAGAACCAGAGCTGAAGCAACACGGTGCCTGTTCAACTGCAAATCCATGTGATTGGTGTTCTTTATTAGCTCAATACAAATTAGGGCTGCTAATTAGAGATACAACAGGAGGGCAATCCTTCTACTAAAAAGAAAATCTCTCCCTTTCTGGAATTGACTTGATTATGCCCAGACATAATCAAATGGCCTGTTTACCAGCCCCCAATAAATCCTAAAACAATGACCAGTCAAGATTGACTTTGTAACTCCCAGGAATTTTCTTGAGCACTGATGTGGATTTATTTGAGGGTAAAGGTTTGTTCTCTGAGTTTGTGGTCTGGTTTCCAAAGGTTTCACTATCAGGCTAAGTCAATGTTCTGTTTATAAGGGCTTCAGTGTGGGTATGTTAAGTGTGGTTCTTGTGATGGGTCAAGTGTGAGTCATCAGTGAGTCTTGTGATGGGTTTTGTAATAAAATTACATCAGGTGAGCAATATCATTTAGACTTATGTACCACTTCACAGTGCTTTACAGCTCTAAGTGCTTTACAGAGTCAGCCTGTTGCCCCCAACTATATGGGTCCTCATTTTACCCACCTCAGAAGGATGGATGCCTGGTGATATTTGAACCTTGAGCCTGGTGAGATTTGAATTGCCAAATTGCAGGCAGCCGGCAGGCAGCAGAAGTAGCCTGCAATACTGCATTCTAACGGTTGCACCACAATGGCTCACTCAGGGTCATTACGAGGTGATGGATTGATTTATTAAACAAGGAGAGGAAATGTACCGTCATAAAAATGTGCTAAGTGGTCAGAAAAATCCAATTCTTGGATCCAGAACTCATTTGATTGATCTCTTCAACATCCAAACTGTTCATTTCTGCCTCTCGTTATGAAGAAGAACTGGAATATTTGGAAGATCATCAACCATGGGGGGGGGGGGGTCTCTCACTTCACAGGATCTTCTGTTATTCTCTCCAATATTGATAAGCTTTGGGGCTGATGACCATCCCATATGCAGAAACAAAACTCAAGATGTAGTGTTCACACAACATGACTTTGACAACTGCTACCTTAGGGAAAACCTTAACTGGGTCTTGAAAACTCTCAAGAATCAACAGTTAAGTCTGTTTGATTCTTTTAACTATCATTATCATTCATTTATTTCATGTTTATTCCATTGTTATTTTCTACGTAAGTCAAGGCAGGGAGCATATTTCTTCTGCCTCCTTTTCCCCTACAATGACCATCCTGTGATATGTATTGGACTGAAATAGAGTGATTGATCCAAAATCACCCAGCCCAGCTTTCTTGCCTAAGGTGGGACTAAAACTCACAGTCTCCTGGTTTCTAGTTTGGTACCTTAATCGCTAATCCAAACTGGCTGTATAGGGATTCATACACCAATGCAAAATCCATGCCATGCTACATTTATTTGATTTAATCAAGCTGGGTTTTGCTTTTCTTTTTTCCGACCTGAAAACATCAGACAACCTGTACTTACAAACATTTTGATACATGATGTATCAAACATGGAGAAACATGTCATATGTTTGAGCTCATGCCCACAAAAGACCCAAACTATGTATCAATCAAATGTAAATTATATGAATTACTAGAAGAAAAAAAATAAGGGTCTGGCCACTCTGAAACTCAATGAACAATGAAACCCCAACCCCAAAGAAGATTACATCATAATTAAACAAAATAAGGTTACCCCATATATATGAATCTAAAAGGAGAAAACTGATACACCAAAATTACATGATAGCAAGTATTTCAGTATTTGATGGCTGCCACAAAGAAGAGAGGGACAACTTTTTTTCCCAAAGCAAACAAGGCAAGACAAGAAACAATGAATGGAAACTAACCAAGGAAAGAAGCAACCTGGAATTAAGGAGAAACTTCCCAACAGTAAGGACAATTAACCAGTGAAACAGCTTGCCTTCAGCAGTTGTGGGTGCTCCAATACTGGAGGTTTTTAAGAAGAAGACTGTTTTTAAAAAATCCACCATGGATTTGTTTTATATCCCTTTTCTGCCCTCTTGAATATTCACAAGCCGTAACAATAGTTCTACTATATACCTTCCACTCTTTTAAAAATAATTTTCTCCAGTCTCCAGCTAGAAATGAGGAATAATAGGCTGATCAATGATGGCATATTCCTTCCACTTTCTCCCACCTCCAAGTTCTTTGAACTTTTCAGCTTGCAGACTTCCCAAGATCCTCGTGGAGAGGATGCTGCACTCAGGGTTACATCAAGAGCAACTACCATTGTTACAACATTGTGTGCTGCTCTTTGGGAAAGCACAATATGGTTAGTAGCTTGTGTCTAATTATTTGCAAATGGAAAAGAGTTGAAAAGGACATATCCCACCCCCTAGCTCTGCATTCGCGAAAAGGTCATGGTGGAAGTGAAATTTTCCCCCTCCCCTTTCTCTTTCCCACTGAAGAGCATTATCAGGAGTTAATCATATCTGAACTTCATCATTAACTGAATGTTCTTCTTTTGCTATTTTTATTTTTAAAAATTCTGTCTCTCTCCTGTACTATGATCATCATTTTCATAGGCAAAGACTTCTTGAATGTACTGATCTTATTTCCCAACGCTATAGGACTTTTTTGGCTACTGACTTTTTTTTGACTTTTTTAAAAATTATTTCTTCAAAACCCCAAGGCAAGAAAACTGGGACAGAAAACTAGAGAGCAAAAGGTATGATTCTCTAATTACCCATTTAGATGTTGAGACCATCTTCTTTTCCCATCTTCTGTCTTTAACCAAATCAGTTTGGTGTGCAATCTGATTTTTTTTTTCTTTTTATGGCCCTTCAGTACCTTTCTTTGGGATGAGAGTGGAGCTGAGCATTTACTGTCCTGGATACGCTTCCTGATGCCTATGCAGAGTTAGCAGCAAATATTTTCTCATGGTACCCTGTAGACAAACACCTGCCGCTGCCTAGGATTGAATTCTCAACCTTCTGAGTGGGTTAGGGTCTTCAACACTTAAGGCTAGGTCCCACTGGCCGACGGATGCAAAACATATGCATAAAGGACACAGCAGATGAGCAAAATTTCGGGGGTGGCTCCATCCGTTGTCATGTGCTCCAAAAAGTGGCGAAAATTTGCATAAACAGAATGGAAAAGAACAGAAAAGAACGGACATGGGTAGTATGTAGCAGGGATGTTAAATGGATGTTCATAGGAAGCCTAGCAGATGGAAGAGGATGACACCTCTGAAGGTGTTCCGGAGGAGAATTGTGAAGTGGATGCAGAGCAGAAGGGGCAGATGCATAGTGGAGGAAGTGGATGCATCACGGACGCCTATAGGAAACAAAGCGGATGCCAGCGGATGTATATCGGATGCAAAGCGTTCATTGTGCATGCAGGGAGTATGAATTGAGTCAGTTCCGCGGATATAAAAGGATGCAGCATGCATGCAGTCAGCATACAGGGGAAAGACATGTTGCCACATACATCTAGCAGGAACACCATGGTTCGTCAGTCAGGCAAGAAGAGAAAGCCAGTGCCTACTCGTTCCAGCCCTGGCAAGAAGGACAGAACCAGCATCCCACCCCCTGGCACTGACTCTGAACCTAATGCTGCTGCTGTTACTGCTGTAGTGGACCAGCCCCAAGGCCCTCAAACACCTGCTGCTGAAGGCCCTGCTGCTCCAGCCCCTGAAGGCCCTGCTACTTGAGCCCCTGAAGGCCCTGCTGCTCAAGCCCCTGAAGGCCCTGCTGAAGCCCCTGCCAGAGAGAGGAAGAGGCAAGGGAAGGAGAAGGGAGAGAGGAAACAGTACACCATTTCTGAGGACCATGAGGATGAGGTGCTGGAATGGCTGAGGGAGAATGAGTACATCTGGAGAAAGGGCCACAGACTGTATCGGGACACCAAGAAGAAGCAGGCAGCTTGGAGAGACAAGGCAGAGAGCCTGGGGTACACTGCAGAAGTACTCTTGGGATGGTGGAAGCACAAGCACACCTGGTATGAAAAGCTACACCTCAAGAAATCCGGGCAGGCTACTGTCAAGCTCACTGACCGGGAGATGTACGTCATGGCAAAGTGCAGTTTCCTGGAGGGTGAGATCCGCCACCGAGGAGCAGCCCCTCTGAGACCCCTCTCCCTCAGACAGCCCACAGACAGCCAGTCCTTTTCCAGCCAGGAACCAGCTACCCTGTCCAGGCAGGTGTTTTCAGAGGGCCCCACAGCAGAGACCCCCCAGACAGCTGCACTCCCCATGCCGGCAGACTTGGAGGATCCCGTGGGGATGACGCCCTGTTGTCACAAATGGAGGAAGAAGCAGCAGCCACCCACCCCCCACCCAGAGGCCAACTCACCCCCACCCCCAGCTCCAGAGAATGCAGGCAGAGAGGCAAACTGGAGGGCCAGAACTACAGTGTGCTGTTAGAGATCAGGGACACAATGAAGACCAGCACAGAACTTCTTTCTCAGCTGGTCCACTTGGACAGAGCATCCTCGGGTGGGAACACCTTCATCACCTATGTGAGCCAGACCCTGAGGGACCTGCCTGAGGCCCAGTACCAGGTGATGAAGCACAAGATCACAGCACTTCTGCACAACCCTCAAGGCCCAGGTGAAGCTGCTCCTACCCAGTCCAGGTCTGGTCCTCCACCCCAGGCGATGTCACAGCCCTTCCATGGCTTTCAACAGCCCCTCACCTACCAAGGCTATGACTACCAGGACTTCCCACAACAAAAACAGACCTTCCCAGTCCAGGCCCAGGTTCATCGCATGCCACAGACACCACTCCTCACCCAGCTGCAGACCAGACAGCCCCACTACACTCCTCCTTCCTCCACCCCACAGCCAAGCCCATCAATGGAAAATCTGTCATCAGTATTGGGCCTGATATCTGAAGTACTTGATGAGGGGCCTCTCAACCTCACAGGACTGAGTCAGGTCTCAGACAGCTTCCTGAACACACCATCCCCTGTTGTATCCTCGGGGCCAAGCACCCCAATGGTGCCTCAGACCAGCACTCAAGCCACATGACTCAGAGTGACTGAGAATAGTGTCAGAGACTGAGTTGTTTACTTGTTAAGTTTATCTTTGCTGAAGACACTTTACTTGGTTCATTTTGCTTTTTTAATTGTCATAAAGTCTACCTAAGAAAGTTAATAAAGGTTATCTTCGCTTAACACACATAATACAGTTTACTTGGTTCATTTTGCTTTTTTAATAAAGTCATAAAGTTTACCTAAGAAAGTTAATAAAGTTTTCTTTGCTTAAAACACTTAATACAGTTTACTTGGTTCATTTTGCTTTTTTAATAAAGTCACAAAGTTTACCTAAGAAAGTTAATAAAGAATTATCTTTGCTTAACACAATACAGTTTACTTGGTTCATTTTGCTTATTTAATAATGTCATAAAGTTTACCTAAGACAGTTAATAAAGGCTATTTTTGCTTAACACACTTAATACAGTTTACTTGGTTCATTCTGCTTATTTAATAAAGTCATAAAGTTTACCTAAGAAAGTTAATAAAGGTTATCTTTGCTTAAGACACTTGGTTCATTTTTTTTTACTTAATAAAGTGTTGGTGAAAACTTTGAAAAAATGGTTAAGCCTTTGCATGCTTGTGGGATAGGTAAGGATAGTTGTGGGATCGATAAACCTCCAGTGCAAGCATAGTTTGACTGTATGGTCCACCATCTCAGCTGCCACACATATGGAGCTTTTTTATCAATAACAATTTATTCATTGATCAACACATTTTAAAATAAACAAAGCTCTTTATTAATGCCCTATTCATTGTTGGACCACTCAACATACATGGCACAGTCTCATCAGTGTTATGTGACAGGCTCAAGGAAGCATCCATCAATCATCTATCTTCCTGTCTTGCCACTCCACTGCTCAAGCTGGGAAGTTGCACCAGTGTCTCAGGTGGTTGTGCTGCTTCTTCCTTTCAAGTGAAGCTCTGTTGGGGCCTTGTACATCCACAGTGTCTATCAGGTTATGTCCTTGCCTCCATTCACCAGGCTCCATGTCCCCATTCCCTTGTTGACGGTCAACAAACTGTTGACAAACACTGGGTAGCGGGTGCGCATGAGATTGTGCAGGATGCAGCAAGCTTCCATGATGCTCTTCATAGTTTGTGGGTCATGCTGCATGGTGGTGAAAAATATCTGGAACCTGTTGGCCAGGATGCCAAAGGCATTCTCCACCACCCGTCTTGCCCTGGACAGCCTGTAGTTGAAGATCCTCTCTGAACAGTTGAGGTATCTTGAAGTGTACAGCTTCATGAGGTAGGTTCTGAGGGAGAAGGCGTCATCACCAATGATGAAATAGGATACATCTTGTGTGTCATTGGATAGGGCATCTGGATCTGGAAAACCCATGATGAGGTTTGCTTTCCAGCCCATCCTTGAGGTCACTTGCGTTGTATACCTGGCCATCTGAAGCCGACCTGTTACCTGAAGCATCGATGTAGATGAACATGTAGTCAGCATCAACCATGGCAAAGAGGATGATACTGAAGAAGCCCTTGTAGTTGAAATAAGTGGACCCTGAGTTGGCTGGAGCTTTGCAGGCAACGTGTTTTCCATTTATGGCTCCAACGGTGTGGGGAAAGTTCCACCTCTGATACCACTCTTCTGCAAGTTTTCTCCAGCCTTGTTCAGTGGTGGGGCACTTGAGGAGCTCCTCCACATATTCTTCGATGATGGCCTGCACCACTTCTCTGAACACTTTGCTGATGCTGTTGTGTGGCACCCTGCATGCATACTGCATGTTTCTGTAGGTGGTTCCAGAGGCCAGGTGCCACAGAGTCAGTGCCACCTTCAATCTGGGGTCCAGGTTGGAACGGAAGTTGGTGCTAGGCTTGGTCAACCTGGGTCTCAGACGCTCTACAAGTTCGTCAAAAATGGCTGGTGGCATCCTCATGAAGTGATGGAATGCACGAGGGTTTTCATTCCTCAGCTCCACCATCAACTGGTCATACAGTCCAAACTCCACTCTTCTCACAATCCATCCTCGGACCCACACAGCTCTTGGACGTCTCCTTCTTCTCCTTGCGTATAAAAGGTGAAACAGTCTGAACAGGTTTTGGTTCTGGTGATGAATGAGCACAGCTATCATATGGACTGTGTCATGATCCATGGTAGAGAACAATGGATGATGTGGAAGACCAAGACCAAGGGTGAAGAGGTCTGTACACCACGGCTGCTGAACTCATACTGAGATCCAGATGATTTCCTCCCCCTTTTTATAGGAAATATCAGTAGTCCGCTAGGTGTCCTTCTACATGCTCTATACATACTGCAGATATCCTAAATATACGAGATACATCCCAGATACAAACACTTTGTTCATTTTAATCCTTTATATACGAGATGCATACACTTACATTCTTTCTATTTCCGTGCTACTATCGCTATGTAGACGTTCCGTGTACCTTTTGTTTCCTCCCTCTTTCTGATTTTAGCTGCAGCGGATGTGAGTTAAGGGGATGGCTAGAGGATGCAGAGAGGATACAGCGGACGTTTAACGGATGATAACGGACATAGAACGTTTGTTGCCCATATATGTCGCAGATGTACATCGTACACGGCGGAAAGTTCATTCGCTCATAAAGTTTTGTGCAGCTCAAAACTTCTTGTGCAGATGAAATCTCAGTGGATGGATGCTCGAGGGATAGAGCGTATGAAACACGTATGCAATGAGTACACAACGGATGAATCGTGTTTTCCAATGGATGGCAAGCTTTTTTTTAACATTTTACATCCTCTTTGCATCTGTAAGTGCAGTGGGACCAGGGCTTAAGCCACCTAGTGGCCAATATCAAATGTGCAATCTGTTACTGGGCATAAATTCCACTGTATTCAAGGAAACATAATTCTGACATTTATAGATGTCCACCCATTATCCCAATCTTTGTCTGTATTCACACAACATAGTTCCCTACAGTTTGCCAAAATGACATGTTACAGCTTAATATCATTTACCCACTGAACTAGAGTTACGTGACCCTCTAAATATGAACTAGTCTGGGATCCACTCTAAATTGTTGAAGATCAAAGTGAAACAAGCCATTAATCAGTGGTGAGTAACATGTTCACTCTCCAATCTCTGAATCCCTCTTAACCCCAGATACTGGTGGTGCTAGTTAGTATTGTCCTGAATTCCACAACATCTCAGATAGACTACATTTCAAGAGCAGTTGGTTCCTTCTTCCTATTTCCCTTTTTGAGAAGAGAGCAAAAGCCAGACAATTAGGGGCTATGCGATAGAAATCGTAACAAAACAAGGTTTTCATAACAAAACAAGGTTTTCATCCAGGCTACAAAGTGATCATCATGGTTCTCCCACTGTGCATGATATGCTAACAACAACTACAGAGAAGGAGAAGGAGAGAGAGAGGGAGAGAGAGAGAGAACCCCACTCCCTTCTAGCATTGATGATGTTACCTAGTTGGGTGATGAAACATCTGCAAGCCAACAACCAAGCTCAGAGAATAGCAACCCTGAGCTACAGATATTCTCTTCTAAAAGAACTACAGATCAATAGGAAGCCAGAAGACAGGTGCTGAATGAGATTTGTTTTCTGTTACCCTTGTGAAGGCAGGACATAAATAGTGAAGGCTCTATGCTACTCTTATCTCCCCCCCCCCTTTGTAAGTCTATGAACAGATGCTATCTCTCATACAAGACTGATTTTTGCCCCCTGCTGGCAATATGCACAGTCCTGGATCAAATCTACTTGCCTGTAAATTTTTCCCTGATTTTTCTACAGATTCTTTTCCCTGATTTTTCTACAGATTCTTTTCCCTGATTTTTCTACAGATTCTTTTCTCTGCTTTCATGAGCCTTCTTCCACCTGCTTTCTGGCTTGCAGGCCAGGCTCCTTGTTTCTGCCTCTGCCTTGCTGATTTCTTTCTCTGCACTTAAAGCTCTGGTTCTTTGCTTTTCTGCTTTCTGAAAAAGGCTAGCAGCTTCAGGGAGCTTTTGGGTGCAGATGGCCTGTCAGATGAACATTCTCTGTTCCACGACATTCTTTTTTGGGGGGGAAAGCACAACTAAAAGCTTGCATTTTTAAATCAACTTTCTCCATTGCCTCAGGAATTTAAGGCATTTCAGATCAATAACCCCAAGTGCCCTTCAATCCAGCTCTGTCAGCTCCATCCTCTGGCATATGCAGTGATCAGAATGTTGACCACAGAAGACAAGGCATCAGTATGCAAGGAGTGTTAGATAGATACTGGACTTAGCATCTAAGCTTGCTAGCTGTAGCCAGAGCTAGGATAATCCCTCGGAAAATAGCTCTTGTACCTCTTTAAAAAGTTGCATGCAGAAAAATGCTTCTCAAACAGCGTGACATTTCCCATCACAAATTAGAGTGAAGCTGGGGATAACTGAGAATCTTCTCCTTCTGTGCGGAAGAGCCTAAAATCCAGATTTGGCAATGCCAAACACAATATTCCAAGTGAATGAAAGAAAAGTGTTTTTGCAGCTCAGACTTAGAACAATGCCAAGGAAAATAAAGCAGGGTACAGATCCTACATCTTGTTCAGATCAAGTGAACCTTGAACTGATGGCATGGTTTCAAGCAACATACTCACCAATCAGGTTCATACTAGCAGAATAAGAAAGGAGAGAGGGAGAAAAACAGGGAAGACAATATATATAGGAAGGACTCTGAACATTTAAAATTAATTAGACAGTCCTCACTCCATTGGGTCATTATTTCAGAGATTGTTCCTTACTCATCTAGAGAAACTGACCAAGGAGAGGCAAAAAAACAGTGGAGGTACAAGTGACTTCTGATTTCCTGCTGGCTTCCCCATTGAATTTCCTTGTAAGAAACTGGCAGGGAGCAACAGAAACCATCCCTTTTCTGCCAGAAATCACTATTGTTGGGAGAGGGAGCAAGTGGGGGATTGAGAGACTGGCTGGAAAACTGTCACAGAACTTTGAAAATGAAGTTCATCTGACTGCAACAGCAATGCAACAACAATCAATAGTACCAAAGCAGCCACAACTTCCATAAATTTCATTCTCTCTGGAATTGGGAAGCATTCTGAAAGTTAGCCCATTTGAGGTATCTTGGTTCAAAAATTTGTAGCCCTATGATGCACTGTGTCACCTGGTTAAAGATCATGACAATGAGATTTAGTAGCAGTATTAGATAAAATAATAGTAGTATTAGAAAAAATAATGCCTCTTTCAAACTGAGCTGACTTCATTGGCTTACCCAAGTGATATTCTTGGCAACAGTCCAGAAGTTTTCCATTGCTTTCTCTTGGGATTCATAATGTCTTCTATTCAAGTTCAAACCAGGTCTGTTTCTACTCAGTTGTCCAATATCAACCAATGTTTCAATGTATTAATATTGTTTAGGAACATAATTTTTTTCCATAGAAAAATCTCTCGTACCCAGGAAAATAATTTTATGTTTATCCATCTAAGAATGATAAAGATACAAACTTCCCATCTCCATGTTAACTACTTGATGGATTAAGACAAATCCTTCCTATTTTTTTTTTCTCTAACCATTAAACAATTACAGCTCCTGCCTCACTTGTCTGATTGTCTCCTAGGCAGCATATCCCCCTTTCTTTCCCCAAGATCATTCATACATTCCATTATATCATGAGACTTTTGCATTCAACTGTAAGTTGAAACAGCAATGCACATTCAAAATTCTTCATCTCTTGAAGAGCGATTATTCTTGATGAAAGCCCTTTATATCTAGCCATATGAACCAATTGTGGAGAGTACTTTATAGACAAACAGGAACTTTGAAACTTTGAATGCAAGTGGAAGAGTGACAGTGCAATTTGCGGTGGTGGCCATTGAGACCGGCAATTCCGGGAGAGTGGAGGAAAGCAGCTGAAGTGATTGTTAGAACTGAGAACTGAGACCTCAGTTTATTATTGGATATATCTGGAATACCAAGGCAATGATAGGAAAGTAAATCCTCTGTTCATCCAGTTCTTTTTTTTAAATATTTTTTTTCTTTCTTTTCCCACGTAGGACTGACTGGAGTGGTATAGTTTTACATTATATTTATTTACGGTATATATTTAAGTAATAAGACAATAAGATTGGTTATTTTGAAATAGGATCTAACCTGAATAAGTGATATTTAATCCCTTTGGATTGCACTCTATTTCTCCTTTTTCTTCACCCCTTTTACATATATTTGATTGAATATAGATTAATGAACTTAATATATTGATTAATTTAATGATAATTGATTGTTTCTTCCCTCTCTTTCTCATATCCCCCTTATATTGGATATTGTGATTTACTGAAATATAAAAAGTATCAATTTGAATGTTGAACTTTTATTATATATCTGGGGAAATATTAGCTGAAATACAGTAATCAACTTAAAGAACTGACTGGGGTTATATTATTGTTATATATCTAAGCACAGTTGAGTGATTCTTTTTTATCCATTAAACAAATTAAGAACTGATGAGTTATTGAATTTATTAAGATTAGGCATTGTATTAATACAAGGTAATTATGAGAGTAATAATAATTAAGGTGGGCTTGGAAGTCTGAATACAGAATTATTAATTGATTTTTTTTTTAAAGCTAAAGATGTTAGGAAATTAAATTAAGTAGATAAATAGTAGTGTAAAATATTAGATAACTGAGAAAAATAAATTATAAAATATGGATAAGATTGATGGTAGTTGGCAATACGACTTGGGAAAATATATTTAGAATAGTGGGGGAACAACAGAGAATTATCAAAGATATGACAAATACAACTGCCACTTTTACAAAAACAGGAAGAAAACTGGTATCAACAGCAACACCATCTACTCCTACAGTAACATCGATTCAAAAAAAGATTGAAGGGATGTTGGCATCAGAAAAATCTACAGCCCAAACTAACACGCAATTGGTTCAAATTACATTAGTAACTATTCAAAGCACAATGCTGGCAGTGCAGGAGTTGATGTCTGAAAATCATACAGAAAGTAAAACAGAAAGAGAAACAATGAAAGAAGAATTAAAAAAATGAGTTAGGAGAAATGAGAAGCAAATTTAAGAATTTGGATGGAAAGATAGGCCAGATGCAAGAATTGATTAAAATAAATGAAGATAAAATTAAAGGGATTGAAAAACTAGCTGATCAAATGGAAAAGAAGTTGGAAGGCATGGAACAAAAATTATGGAACAGAACAAAGAGACAAGTGAGACCCTGATTCATCTTGAGATGGCTAAGGCCTCCTATTATTTCAGATTCCAGAACGTGGAGGAAGAGAGGGGAGAGAACTTACCATTGGTGATGGCAGAGATATTGACAGAGCTCTTGAATAGAGATAAGAATGAGATGATGAATGAGTTGGAAGACGTATACAGAGTGTACACGAGCTAGGCAAGATGGCACAGACTCCCTCAAGAAGTGCATATTAGATTTGAAAGGAGGCGAGTGAAAGATATAATTTACAGAATTATGAGAGATGAAGGAATAAAATATAAAGATAGAGAAGTGATTGTTTTAAAACAGGTGCTGAGAAGAGCTCGTGAGCAGAGGAGAAATTATCAATTTCTCATGAATTATTTAAATAAAAAATATACCTTTTAGATGGATTACCCCAGAGGGTATCTTAGTAATATGGAAGGGGAAAAGGGTGAGAATAGATAGCCTAACTAAAGTTCAAGAATTTTTTGATCAAATAGGAGAAATAGAGAAAGAATTGAGCAGCAGAGATGATCACGAGACCTCGAGTCAAAAAGAGTTACAATTTAGAAATAGGAGGAGGGATATAAAGAGAAGGAGAGGGAAGGAGGTGAAGAGATATTTGGAAGAGAAGAAATAGGAGTGAGGACCAGAAGTCAAACGATGAGTAAAAATACTGAGGGACAGAAGCAAGAAGGGGAATGGATAAAGAAGTGAACTTAAATATTAATGGGATAAATGATCCAGTTAAGAGAAAAAGAATATTTTTTTAAGTTAGAAAAACAAAGAGCTGATATAATTTGTATTCAAGAGGTTCATATTAGGATATGTGATAAAGGATATTTACTAAAGAAAAAATTTGGGAAAATGTATTCAGCATTGGCGGAAGAGAAGAAAAGAGGTGGTAATACAAAATAAAAAGACACTATTAGTGGGGATATATCCCCCAATAAAAATCAAGGTGAATTTTACAAAACTTTATATGAGAAATTAATAGAATTTGGCAATTCAAGAATTTGTATTACAGGAGATTATAATGCAGTAATAAACAATAGCCAAGATTATGATTGTGAACAAAGACAATATAAGAAATGGAATACAGTGCCTAAGAAACTTTTAGAGATGGTGGAAGAATTAGAATTAGTGGATGTGTGGAGGAAGAGGAACCCAGGAATATCACAGTTCACTTTCTACTCCAGCCCATACAAATCATGATCCAGGATAGATATGGCTTGGGTGAATAGTGAGTTATGTAAGGAGATCCAGGATATAAAGATTTTGGCCAATACATGGGCAGATCATAACCCAGGACAGATTATCTGGAAAAATAATAACTATAAAAAAAAAAGATAGATGGACACTCAATTCACAATTATTGAAGGAAGAAGACTATATTCAAAAAGTTAAGGAAGAGCTGACCAGTTTCTTTAAATACAATAAAAAACAGTATACCTCATTGCAGAATCTATGGAATACAATGAAAGCATATTTAAGAGGAATATCAATAGCCTTTATAGCAAATAGAAATAAAGAAAGAGAGGGAAAATGGAAAGCTCAAAAAAAAAGAATAGAGAAAATGGAAAATAAGCAAATGAAAACCCCGGGGGATGAGCAAATTAGAAATCAATTAGCATTAGTTAAACATGAAATGAATATTTTAGACCAAGAGGAATTAATTAAAAATTACTATATACAAAACAAAATTATTTTGAACATGCAAAAAAATCTGGTAGGTGTCTGGCATATAAATTAAGGAAAGAAAATCAGAAAATAATTTTATTCTCTATCAATTAGAGAATAAAAATGGAATAATAGAAATGGATTTGGAGAAAAAAAAGGAAATCATAAGGGAATATTTTGAGGATCTTTATAAACAAGAGGAAGTTGACTTAAATAAAATAGAAGAATATCTGAAAGAAGGAACCCTGTATCCATTATCGGATGATAAAAAGGAGCTGCTTAATAAAGAAATAATCTTAGATGAACTAAAGGCTGTAATTCAAAAACAGCTGCGATCTCGGGGCTCTGAGATCGCAGCTGATATTTTCACCCCTGGTCGGTCCTAATGGACCTAAACCGTCCCGTAGAGACGGGGATTGTGAAGGGCACAGTCCCAGGATCCCAGAGATATCGCAAAATCTCTGGTTTGATCCGGGAGAAGCCCTTTTGCTGGCGGTGAAAAGGCAGCCTCCAAAGCTGCTGAAGTCGGGACAGCTCCGAAAAGAAAGAGGCTGGAGAGAGGGTGTGTCGGCTGGGTGAGAAACTTCCTTTTGTATTGCAAATTGGCTGAGACCTGAAAGGATATCCTGAACAAAGAAGAAACCTTTATTTTTCTTTGACTGGAATCTCCTTGAGCGGCGTTTTTTAAAGTGATGTCAAATTGAGGCTTGGATTCTTTCCTTACTATTTTTTTCTCTGAGGAATTTAATGTGATTTTGTAGCTAATCAGATTGAATTTTTTCTTATATATATTTTTATGCTTCTTTTGATTTTTTAATTTTCTTTAGGATAGAGGCCCCCTTTGTTTTTTTTTTTCCTCTGAGTTTTGTATACATTACTTTTCTTTCTGGCTGAGGGGGGAAAAAAGTATTAAGAGACTGTGCAACACTGCCAACTAGAGGCTTGAAAATATTTTATTTGAACTGGGGAGAAATGTATAAACACTCCTTCTCAAGGACATTTTAATGTGATAAGATGGAGGGAGAGCACAGAAAAATATTATTACAGGTGTTTTCCTGGACTCTTATCAATGTTTCAACACTTGAGGCTTGGCTTTGAAGCTGCTGGAGAAGAGAGTCATAATAAGAGCCTTGGATAAATAAACAAAGTGCAGTGTGCAGTCCATATATATATATATATATATATATACTTGTGAAATCTCTACTCGCCAGCCTTTTTGTATATTTCAATTCTAGTAATATTTTTATTTTTTTTATTTTATCCTTCTTCTTCTTTGGCTTTGGGCCATTTTTATTATTGGATTTTTCCATTTTGGATCATAATTGCCTACTCTATCAGATGGACTGAAGGTTTAAAAGAATTTGAAGTTTTTTGAAGCATTAAAGTGGAAAAAAGGGGGAAAAAAAAAGAAGAAAGTGTGAAATGAAATAGACTGTGTGTATTTGGATTGTTTGCTGACTTTGGGACTTCTGGAAACTCTTATTTGAATGATTAAAATCATTTGGATAGCTTGAATTTTTTTTTCTTTTTTTCTTTTACAATGGCATTACTTATGGATGAACTGAAAATGGAATTTATAAAATATAAACAAGAGAAACAAGAAGGGAAGGATTCTTTTGGCTCTATTTTTAATTTTTTAGAAATGGCAATTTCTACATATGAGAAACTACAAGAACAAGAAGATTGGGATGAAGAAGAAACCATCCTTAATGAACAAACAACTTTATTTGGGGAAGAAAGGGGAAAGGGGAGAAAGAGAATGGAGAATTTAAGACTTAAAAAAACAACCAAAAAAGGGAAAAACAAGGTGAAAAGTGGACACAACATCAGAAAGCAACAGAAAAGAGGAATACACAAGAAGGTGGAGATTAAGAGACAAGTGGGTAAAAAGGGTAGAGTGGAGAAGCAAGGGAGGAAAGAAGGGAAGAGAAGTTACAAAGGTTTGAAACAAGATGTAAAGAAACAGAATTTATTTAGAGATAATGGGTAAACATATAACTGAAAAAGATTCTGCAAAGATACATAAGATTGTGTTGTTGTATTTGTATTTGAAATAATGTTAGAAAATTGGAATAATATATGATTATAAAATGGGACAAAATATTTAATGTAACTTAGCGAAATTTTTTCTTTTTAAATAAAAATAAATGAAATCAAATATGAGAGAATTGAATTAAAGAAAAATGGGAACATTGTTATTGTTTAATATTTTAAAATATAAGTGAAATAGGGGGAAGTAATTAAATAAAATCTATAAGTGTTCCCATAGAAGCATGATACTTATTTAGAAAGGATTGTGTAAAATGTTTAAGACTTAAATGAATATTAATTTGAATGATATAACTTTAATTGCTATGGATTGTTGTTTTAATTATATTATATTTTTTAAATATAGTTTCAAAATATTGAGTTTATCTTTAGAATGTACTACGCAGAATCCGAATGGAAATTATGTGTCATGTTAAGCTTTAAAACTAGGGGAGGGATAAGTATGACAAGGTATTATACTCCAATCAGTCATTACAGAAGAAACTTTGTGTTAATGAGAAAAGATAAATAGCTAGCTGAAATAGAACAGACAAAGGATATAAGTATAATGATTTAAATTGAGATGAAATTAATATAATAGAATTAAGAGAGTGAAAAGAGAGGAGAAGCTATATAGAAAATGCAAAATAATAAATAAGAAATGGAATGTTATTTAAAAGTAAGCATGAACTTGAATTTATCTCTGTACAAAAAGATGTAACTCGGGATCAAACTGCCGTCCAAAAAGATATTTTATGTTTTTTTATGTTTTGTGTTTGTTTGTACATGTTTGTTTGTTAAAAATTAATAAAATTCTTTATTAAAAAAAAAAAAGAAATAAAATGCCAGGTCCAGATGGGTTACCAAATGAATTATATAAAGAGATAAGCGTCATATGAGAGAATATGCTGTTAGAGGTCTGCAATGAGGTATTACTAGAAGCTAAAATTTCAGAATCATGGAAGGAAGCATATATGACATTGATTCTGAAAGAGGGTGCAGATGCCAACCAAATAAAGAATTATAGACCAATATCCCTTTTAAATTCAAATTATAAAATTTTTATTGCAATGATTGTGGAAAGATTAAAGAAAGTACTTAGTAACAAAATCCATTTGGATCAGAATGGTTTTCTTCCCATGAGGCACATTACAGATAATACAAGAGTAATAATACACATATTAGAATGTTATGAAAAACATCCAGGAAGCAAAGTGGCCTTGATCTTCCTAGATGCGCAAAAGCCTTCGACAGCTTAAATTGGGACTTTATGAAGAAACAGATTAACTTGATGGATTTTGGAGGTAATTTTGTAAAAGTGTTAAATGCAATTTACACCACACAAAAGGCTAATGTATTAATAAATGGAGAGATTAATTAGAGAATCATTAAAGATAAGGAAGGGTGTCAGACAGGGATGCCCTCTTTTCATAACAATTTTAGAAACTTTGTTGGATAGAATTAGATCAAATAAAGAAATTAAAGGACCTAAAATTGAAAAATCAAGAGTATAAATTACAGACTTTCACAGATAATATAGTTTTTGTTATAGAAGACCCAGTAGACTCAGGACCAGCTTTACTAAATGAAATAGATAAATTCAGTAAATTAGCAGGATTAAAAATTAACAAGGAAAAAACTAAAATGCTAGTTAAAAATTTAACAAACAGGAAAAAAAAAATTGGAAGAAAAGATGGACTTACAAATTGTAAACAAGAACAAATACAGTACTTAGGCATATGGTTAAGAGTTAGAACATTAAATCTGTGGGAGGATAACTACACCAAATTATTGAAAAATAATTTGGAAAATTGGAATAAGATGCAAATGTCATTGTTAGGCAGAATAGCAACAATCAAGATGAATGTTTTACCTAAAGTATTAAATCTGTTTCAAACAATTCCGATACAATTGTATAATTTTTTTTTCAAAGAATTAGATAAAATTGTGATGAAATTTATTTGGGCAGGAAAAAAAATGAGAATAAAAAAAAAATATCTACAAGATAACAAAAGCAGAGGTGGATTTGGACTCCCTGTCTGGGAGATCTATTATAAAGCAGTGGCATTAGTGTGGA
Source organism: Laticauda colubrina (assembly GCA_015471245.1). Classification (NCBI taxonomy): domain Eukaryota; kingdom Metazoa; phylum Chordata; class Lepidosauria; order Squamata; family Elapidae; genus Laticauda; species Laticauda colubrina. The sequence goes on from BLBF01000068.1 coordinate 14,344,208, forward strand.
TAAAAGATTGGATTAATTTGAGGTACAATAGAATTTTAAAATTGGAGGGTCACGACTTACAATTAGGTTGGCACACATTTTTGTGGAACCCAAATAGCAAAAGCAATCTATATTTTACGAGACATGTACTCCAAAAGTCTTTAATTAAAATTTGAACTGATATTAAAAGAAATCGTTATACTAAAATTCCGAGGTGGTTTTCAATGATGGAGGCAATGTTTCATTTAAACACGATGGATATCAGTAAAAAAACTTAAGTACCATCAAATATTAGATAAAGAGGGAAGAATTAAAATGATACAAGAACTAGAAACACAAAGGATAGTCATTGACAATTGGTCATATTTTCAAGTAAAATTGTGATATAATAAAGACATAAAGGAATATGTAAAAGATACTCATTTAGAGGTAAAAGATACTCATTTAGACAAAATACTTTCAAATCCTGAGAAAGGGTTGATCCCTAAACTATATAATTATATTATAACATGAAACGGCTGAGAGAATTGTAAAAGGACCTATGTTAGCTTGGGAAAAATTTTTTGGTAATGGTATAGATCTGGATGACTGGGAAGAAATTTGGCAAAAAAATCTTGTATTAACTAAATCAGCAGCACATAAGGAGAATCTGTATAAAATGATGTATAGATGGCATCTGGCACCTTCTAGATTGGCCAAAATATTTCCGACAGCAAATCCATACTGTTGGAAATGCAAAGGGAAATTTGGTACTTATTTTCATTTATAGTGGATCTGTCCTAAGACAAAGAAATATTAGCTAAAAATAAAAGAGTGGATAGAAGAAATTATAGAGTGTGGGCTGGAGTGGAAACCAGAATTGTTCCTGTTGGGAATGTTCAAAGGGGATTATCTAAAGTAAGATATCTGACTATTCACTTACTAACAGCGGCATGGATTTCATTAGCACAATATTGGAAGAAACCAAATGTACCACCAATACATGTTGCTATTCAAAAAATGCATGAGTGTGCCCAATTGGAGAGGCTTACGCTCAAAATAAATGGGAAGGAGGATACAGATTACTATAGGATATGGGATAAATGGTACAACTGGGTAGATTACAAGGGGAAAACATGCAAATGAACCCAAGAAACAAATTATATTGAGCTGTCTATATGAAATGTATAAGAATAACAAAGGTTTTAAATCATCTTTTCTTTTACACTATTATCATTATATATTTACTATATCTTTTTATTCATTATTTAAATAATATGAATGTATTATTAATTAAATAATAGTTATAAACCAATGAGAAGATTAGTAGAGTATTGTGAGTTACTTAGTGATTAAGATGTGATAGTAAATGAAAATGTGATAAATATTAGTTAGTACTGATTATTAGGACTTATCAATTTCGATACCAATGTAAAGAGGAACGTGTTATTTACGTACTATTGGTTTTTATAAATTTGTATGTTTTTAATTCTTGTAAATAAAGTTTTTTTAAAAATAAAATTCTTCATCTCTATTAATTCATAATTATTCTCTTCCAAAGTGTTCTGTATGGAACTTGGTAGGTTCCAAGTTCCCCCTTCTGACTGGCTGAAAAGGCCATTCACAGATTGGTTATTTCAGAACCAATCCAGGAAGCCCACTAAACGGTGGGAACAGTCAAAACAGTGTCATTGGCCACAAGCCGCAGGCAAGCCGCTATAAGAAGGGCTGCCACGGCTTGGGCTCTTGTTCTGTATTCTATTGCCTTGCAAGTTAAATAAAATAGTTGTTGTTTGGAACCCTATCTCACACGCTTCTTTCCGGACGGAACACAAAGCAATGGGAGAACATTTCAATAGTGGGAGTGTATTTCAATATTAGCACCGACCTTCATCCCAAATGCAGAGAAAAGCAACAAAGATGATTAGGAGACTGAAGAATGGTTTGATGAAAAGTTTGATGAAAAGAAGGACTAGGGGAGACATGATAGCAGTGTTCTAATATTTGAGGGGCTGCCATAAAGAAGAGGGAATCAATTTAGTCTCCAAACCATCCAAAGGGAGAACAAGAAGCAATGGATAGAAACTAATCAAAGAGAGAACCAATCTAGAACTCAGAATAAATTTTCTGACAGTTAGAACAATTAACCAGTGGAACAACTTGCCTCCAGAAAATGTGAATGCTCCAATACTGGAGGTTTTGAAGAAGAGATTGGACAACCATTTGTCTGAAATTGTATAGGGGTTCCTGCTTGAGCAGGGTTTGAACTAGAAGACCTCCGCAGCCCCTTCAAACTCTCTTATTGTGCTACTCTGCTGTACTTCCTCCATGTCATAAGACTTTTCCAGTTCTGAGTCACACTCAGCATAATTCCTGCAACTGCATGCTGCACAATTCAAGCTCTTAAGCCCCAGTCACACTGAAACAACAGATGCAAAGAGGATGTAAAATGGACAAAAAAGCTTGCCATCCGTTGGAAAACACGATGTACTCACTGCCTCCGTTTTGCTTCCTCTCTATCCGTCCAGCATCCGTTTATTGACGTTTCATCCGCTCAGAAAGTTTTGGGCTGCTCAAAATGGATGCCTGGCGGATATAGCGGATGCGTAACAGATGCAGAACGGATTCCTAGCGGATGCGTAGCGGATGCAGAACGGACGAATTGGATACATTTTCCACGCAAAAGTTTTGAGCAGCCCAAAACTTTTGCGCGGAAAATGTATCCAATTCGTCCATTCTGCATCCGCTACGCATCCGTTAGGAATCCGTTCTGCATCCGTTACGCATCCGCTATATCCGCTAGGCATCCGTTCCGCATCCGTGCAACTCGCATCCGCTCGGACGCAGGGAGGAAGCGGAACAGACGCAGAACGGATGCAGAATGGATGCCTAGCGGATGCAGCATGGAAACAAAGCATTTAAAATGGAAAAAACGTTCGCAGAGGGGACCTATCTCGGATATTAAGGATGTCTAGAGGATGCCTAGAGGATGCCTAGTGGAAAACCAATATTTCCTATAAAAAGGGGGAGCAACTCATCTGCATCTCACTTTCAGAACAGCAGCCCAGCTGTGCAGACCTCTGCAGCCTTCATCTGACTCTTCCTCTTCCACAGCATCCAGTCATGTCCACCGTGGATTGCAACAAAGTCCTTTCGGCAGCCACCATCATTCTGTAACAGTGCGAAGCCATCTGCAGGCTCTGTGAACTCTACTGCGAGAAGAAAAACAGACAGCCAAAAAGAGTCTGGGTCTGAAGATGGTTCGCCAGAAGAGCAGAGGATGGACTGTACAGCAAGCTGATGGTGGAGCTCAGGAACAAAGACACTCGGGCGTTCCAGAACTTCATGAGGATGCCTCCAGCCATGTTTGACAAAGTAGTGCAGCAGCTGACACCCAGGTTGACCAAGAAGAGCACCAGCTTCCGCCCCAGCCTGGAACCTGGGCTCAAGGTGGCACTCACTCTGCGCCACCTGGCCTCCGGGACCACCTACAGGAGCATGCAGTATGGCTGGAGGGTGCCATCCAACACCATCAGCATTGTGGTCAGAGAAGTGGTGCAGGCCATCATTGAACAATACAAGGAGGAGCTCCTCCAGTACCCCTCCACTGAAGAAGGCTGGAAGAAAGTTGCAGAGCAGTGGTATCAGAAGTGGAACTTCCCCCACACAGTTGGAGCCATATATGGCAAGCACGTGGCCTGCAAATCTCCACCCAACTCAGGGTCCACTTATTTCAACTCCAAGGGCTTCTTCAGCATCATCCTCTTCGCCATGGTCGATGCTGACTACAAGTTCATGTACATTGATGCTTCAGGCAACAGCTCATCTTCAGATGCCCAGGTATACAATGCCAGTGTGCTCAAGGAGGGGCTGGAACGCAACCTCATCGTGGGCTTCCCAGATCCAGACCCGCTGCCCAACGACACGGAAGATGTGCCCTACTTCATTGTGGGGGATGATGCCTTCTCCCTCACAACCTACCTCATGAAGCCCTACACCTCCAGACGCCTCACCCGTAAAGAGAGGATCTTCAACTACAGGCTGTCCAGGGCAAGGTGGGTGGTGGAGAACGCCTTTGGCATCCTGGCCAACAGGTTCCAGGTACTTCTCACCACCATGCAGCATAGCCCAGAGACCGTGAGGAGCATCATGGAAGCTTGCTGCATCCTGCACAATCTCATGCGCACCTGCTACCCAGTGTTACAGGACAGGCTTGTGGACTGTCAGCAAGGCAATGGGGACATGGAGCCTGGGGAATGGAGGCAATGGCAAAACCTGATAGACACTGTGGATGTGCAAGGGCCCAACAGAGCCTCACGTGAAGGGAAGAAGCAACGCAACCTCCTGAGACGCTTTTGCAACTCCCCAGCTGGAGCAGTGGAGTGGCAAGACAGGATGGTAGATGCTTAATGGATGCTTCCTTCAGCCTGTCTCATCACACGGATGAGATTGTGCCATGTATGTTGAGTGGGCCTACAATGAACAGGGCGTTTAATAAAGAGTTGTGTTTATGTTGACATGTGTGGATGATTATTACATTATTATTTATAATAAAGGGCCATAGGTGTGGCACCTGGGAGGGTGGACCATAGAGTTCCACTATGCTTGCGCTGGAGGTTTATCTATCCCACAGCTATTACCCATCCCATAGGTATCCCTGCTCATTCCTCAGGTATCCGTGCCCACCCCACTGCTATCTTAACCCATCCCACAAGCATGCAAAGGCTTAAACCATTTCTAAAAGTTTCCACCAAGACTTTATTAAAAAAAATAAATGAAGCAAGTGTGTGAATCATAAATAGACTTTATTAAGAACAAGCTATAAAACAAAAATGAGTCTCTGGCACTCCTCTTGGTCGCTCAGTCTCAGGGGTGAAGGGTCCAGGTGCTGTGGAGGTGGCCTGTGCTGGAGTGCTTGTCATCAGCTCCTCCAGAAGCAGAAGCAGCAGAAGCGCCAGCCCCAGAAGAGCGAGCCCATGCTGCAGAAGCCCCAGCAGAACCAGAGTGAGGGCCAGGGGGCGGGATGGTAGCCTTGTCCCTCTTGCCAGGGCTGGCAGCAGATGGCTGAGGCTTGCTGTGCTTCCACATGGTTGTGGGGTTGCTGGCTGGCAGGGAGGCTGGCAGGAACCAAGGTTGGCAGAAAGGCTGGCAGGGAGGCAGGCACCAAGGCTTGCAGGAAGGCTGGCAGGCAGGCAGACAGCAAGGCTAGCATCAAGGCTGGTAGCAAGGCTTGCAGGAAGGCTGGCAGGAAGGCAGGCACCAAGGCTGGCAGGCAGACATTAACCAAGGCTGGCAGGAAGGCAGGCAGCAAGGCTGGCAGGCAGACTGGCTGGCAGCAAGGCTGGCAGGCAGGCTGGCAGCAAGGCTGGCAGGGTGGCTTGCAGGCAGGCTGGCTGGCAGCAAGGCTTGCAGGCAGGCTGGCAGGGAGGCTGGCAGCAAGGCTGGCAGGGAGGCTGGCAGGGAGGGTGGCAGCAAGGCTGGCAGCAAGGCTTGCAGGCAGACATGCAGGCAGGGCAGGCAAGGCAGCCAATCCGTCCAGCAGCAGGTCTTTCCTCTGAATGTCGACCTGCTTCTGAGCTGCTTCCATTATATCCGCGGGGCTGATGCAATGCATCCTCCCCGCATGCGCAATTAACGCCAGGCATCCATTAGGCTTCCGCTGTGCATCCGCTGTGCATCCACTTCATCCGCTAGGCTTCCGCCCTGCATCCGCTCTTTCCGTTCCGCATCCGCTTTGCTGAGATCTCCCGGAAGCCCTGCGGTTGTGCCATCCGCTCCCATCCGCTTCCATACGCTAGGCTTCCGTTCCGCATCCGCTTTCCATCCGCCCTGCCTCCTCCATGCGTCCGTGTTATCCACTCCGGTTATGCAAATTTTTGTCCCTTTTGAGAGCGGATAACAATGGATGGAACATTTTGCTCGTCCATTGTGTGCGTTTTGCATCTGTTGGGCAGTGTGACAGGGCCTTAAGCTATCAATGTAGCTAATCATATAAAACTGGAGTACTGTTCCAAAGACAAAATTTTAAACAATGTTATCACTGTACAAATGTTCTTCTTTCTAGATGGTTCATGTTTTGTCCACCAGTTTTAAGATTACAACCTGTATATGATCCAGGTCCTTTTTTTCCCACTTAAAGTGAAGGGTGTGGCTAGCTTGAGATTTTGATTCCTTGCCATTCTTCACATGCATTTTGATCCCACTCCTTCCAAAGTCCAATTTAGGTATCCAAATTTCTTAAACTTAATTTGAGAACAGTAGCATGTACAATATGCCACAACTTTCAGGGTTTTTTTCAGGTGATTTGCATCCCCATAATCACCACCACATTACTGATGCCCATGTGTGAACTGATAAAATGCTGCAAAAAGCTACTTTGATATTATTACCTGTCATTGTACGAATGTATCAGGACACGATTCTTTTTCGCATAGAATTCACTGATGAATGCCTTTGCACATTTGTGGGTATGAGATGTTATTCGTGGCCCCATAAGCTCAAAAGCACCACATGAAAGGGACTTGAAATAACTGTGCAAGCAATTTCATAGCTTTTTTTTTTGTTTTCCATGTCTTTTTCATTTTGGTTTTTGTTCTGCTTTGCTCATTAGTAATGTGGAGGAGATGAAAAGGAACTGGAAGGTGTGGGAAACTGTACAAGACAATGGTGATTCATTATTTCAGATAGTTTTTCAACATTTAGAAAAAAGAAGTGAGACAATGGAGGATTCCAGAAAATACATTTTTCCTGGGAAACCAGATAAATTTCTAATTTTTAAGGGAAGTTCTGTTGAGGAGAGTTTAGAAGCACTTTTAGATGAGACAGTGGAGTGAATTTCCTCTCACTGTCTCCCATGCACAGGAATATGCCATCTAGGAAGTTCCAACTCCTCTATAGCATAGCTCACTTCCTACTCATTAGAAAAGGCTAAGACAGGTACAAAATCTGATTTGTATGATCATCAGCGTCCATGAATTATATCTGAATCTGACATTTTGGAGTAAGATGGTATCTGAAATAAATGAGTTCTTCAATTCCAACCTGGAATTTTTTCCTCCTTTGTTTTTGTTTCAAATTCATCAATGCCAGCTTTTATCTAACTACTATTTTATGTTATCTATGCATTATATGAAGAACTCATCCAATGGAAAATTCTAGAGCAGCTGAGCTCTTTGCCTGCCAGAGTAACTGAATTCCAGTTTTAGAGTCATTCTGGCATTTCAGAAAGCATTGGTCCTGCTGGTGTCTGCAGGGTAGCAGCTGGGTGTCAATTATGTAAAATGAGCAAGAATGGTTAACCATGGTTAAGAAGAAAGAAATCAGATCGTAATGCAAGGCAGATCTGAAATTTGAAAGAAAAGAATCAAACTACTTCAGCCAACTGAACCCTTATACAGAGCAACCAAACTTATAGCTCAAGTTCTAGATTTTAACAAAGTTGTAAAAAGCTGACTTCCAAGCTGTAAATGAAATTTACAAGATCTTAACCATTGTTTCTGAGTGTAAGGGAAGAAAATTCTTCTCCTTCTTCCTCTTCTTTTCCTAAGCATCTAAAGCATCTAAATCATGACTCATCAACCTGACATCACCCTCACTGTCAGATCTATATGTCAAATGTTTATATCAGTGATCATGGCAGGTAGCTCAAGGAAAATGCAGGTAGCTCAAGGAAAATTAATTGGCATGAGGTATCTACTGTTGTTGTCTTAAACTACATACTTGAGATGATTTATGTTTTGTATTGAGTAATGGGGGTTATTTATACTTGTTTATCATGAATGAAGGCAAATATAAGTGTCCCAGGATAATGTAGCAGGATCCAATCTGGGTCAGTCACCGGAACTATAGGTTTAGTCTTCCAAACTTTTGGATTCATGCTGAAGCCCATCCTCGGGGAATGTCTCTCTACCACAATGTAGAGAGTCCACCCTCAGAAAATTTCTCTATATCAGAATATTTATTTATATTATCTTGAATATGTATGTACCTTATATGATCGCTGACCAACTAAAGTGGTTTGGATTTTTCCTGATCTGCACAGGGGGCGTGAAAAAGTGCACCAACGTGCCTACCATCTCTGTCCTATTGTTTCTTTTATTTTTATTTTTCTTATATGTATCCATGTATTCATAACTATGTTTTTACTTATACCTATTATCTTGTAAACAATTGACAAAAATAAATAAATAAATAAATAAATAAAAATAAAATAAATAAATATAAGTTTAAGTGCTATTGCAATTGCTAAATATGCCTGAATAACATACTCTCCCAATTGGAAACTGCAACAGAAACAACCCTACAAGCAGATGGCTGGCTACTTCATTCACCCCTAACCTTAGACTGTCTACTATTGACCTCACCCCTTTCCTCAGAGGTCCGTAGGGAGTGTGCATAAGCGCAGCAATGTGCCTACCGTCCCTGTCCTATTGTTTCTTTTATCTTTTCTTTTATCTTTCTTTCTTATGTGTACCCATTTCATGTGTTCATAACTATGTTTATACTAATACTTGTTATCTTATAATCGCTTGACAAAATAAATGAAGTGGTTCAAGAAAAGGGCCATGTATGTTGAGTGGCCTTACAATGAATAGGGCATTAATAAAGAGCTTTGTTTATTTTGAAATGTGTTGATCAATGAATAAATTGATATTCATAATAAAAGGGCCATATATGTGGCAGCTGGAAGGGTGGACCATACAGTCCCACTATGCTTGCACTGGAGGTTGCAATGCACTATCCCACAACTATCCTTATCTATTATCCCACAAGCATGCAAAGGATTAACCATTTTTTTAAAGTTTTCACCAACACTTTATTAAGTAAAAAAAATGAACCAAGTGTCTTAAGCAAAGATAACCTTTGTTAACTTTCTGAACTTTATGACTTTATTAAATAAGCAAAATGAACCAGGTAAACTGTATTATGTGTATTAAGCAAAGATAACCTTTATTAACTTTCTTAGGTAAACTTTATGACAATTAAAAAAGCAAAATGAACCAAGTAAAGTGTCTTCAGCAAAGATAAACTTAACAAGTAAACAACTCAGTCTCTGACACTATTCTCAGTCACTCTGAGTCATGTCCATGGTCTCAGCTGTGAAGCGGGCAGGGACTGTGGAGGTGGCTCTGGCTTGAGTGCTGGTCTGAGGCACCATTGGGGTTCTTAGCCCCGAGGGTACAACAGGGGATGGTGTGTTCAGGAAGCTGTCCGAGAGCTGACTCAGTCCCATGAGGTTGAGAGGCCCCTCATCAAGGACTTGAGATGTCAGGCCCAATACTGATGACAGATTTTCCATTGAGGGTCTTGGCTGTGGGGTGGACGAAGGAGGAGTGTAGTGGGGCTGTCTGGTCTGCAGCTGGGTGAGGAGTGGTGTCTGTGGTGTGCGATGAACCTGGGCCTGGACTGGGAAGGTCTGTTTTTGCTGTGGGAAGTCCTGGTAGTCGTAGCCTTGGTAGGTGAGGGGCTGTTGAAAGCTATGGAAGGGCTATGACATCGCCTGGGATGGAGGAGCAGACCTGGACTGGGAAGGAGCAGCTTCACCTGGGCCTTGAGGGTTATGCAGAAGTGCTGTGATCTTGTGCTTCATCACCTGGTACTGGGACTCGGGCAGGTCCCTCAGGGTCTGGCTCACGTAGGTGATGAAGGTGTTCTGGCCCGAGGATGCTCTGTCCAAGTGGACCAGCTGAGAGAGAAGTCCTGTGCTTGTCTTCATTGTGTCCCTGATCTCCAACAGCACACTGTGGTTCTGGCCCTCCAGTCTGCCTCTCTGCCTGCATCCTTTGGAGCTGGAGGTGAGGGTGGGGGTGGGTTGGCCTCTGGTGGCTGCTGCTTCTTCCTCCATTTGTGACAGCAGGGCGTCATCCCCCATGGGATCCTCCAAGTCTGCCAGCATGGGAACTGCAGCTGTCAGGGGGCTCTCTGGCGTGGGGCCATCTGAAGACACCTGCCTGGACAGGGTAGCTGGCTCCTGGCTGGAAGACGACTGGCTGTCTGTGGGCTGTCTGAGGGAGAGGGGTGTCAAAGGGACTGCTCCTCGGTGGCGGATCTCACCCTCCAGGAAACTGCACTTGGCCATGATGTACATCTCCCAGTCAGTGAGCTTGACCGCAGCCTGCCCGGATTTCTTGAGGTGTAGCTTGCCATATCAGGTGTGCATGTGCTTCCACCATCCCAGGAGTACTTCTGCAGTGTACCCCAGGCTCTCTGCCTTGTCTCTCCAAGCTGCCTGCTTCTTCTTGGTGTCACAATAGAGTCTGTGGCCCTTTCTCCAGATGTACTCATTTTCCCTCAGCCATTCCAGCACCTCATCCTCATGCTCCTCAGAGACGGTGTACTGTTTCCTGTCTCCCTTATCCTTCCGTTGCCTCCTCCTCCCTCTGGCAGGGGCTTCAGCAGGGCCTTCAGAGGCTTGAGCAGCAGGGCCTTCAGGGGCTTGAGCAGCAGGGCCTTCAGCAGTAGGGCTTTGAGGGCCTTGGTGCTGGTCCACCACAGCAGCAGCAGCAGCAGCAGCAGCAGCAGCAGCAGGTTCAGAGTCAGTGCCAGGGGGTGTCATGCTGGTTCTGTCCTTCTTGCCAGGGCTGGCACGAGTAGGCACCGGCTTCCTCTTCTTTCCTGACTGACGAATCTTAGTGTTCTGTGAAGATGTATGTGGCAGCATGTCTTTCCCTTGTATGCTGACTGCATGCGTGCTGCATCCTTTTATATCCCCAGAGCTGACGCAATTCATACTCCCCGCATGCGTAGTGAACGCTTTGCATCTGATATACATCCACGCAGCATCCCCTTTGTTTCCTGTAGGTGTCCGTGATGCATCCGCTTCATCCGCTATGCATCCGCCCCTTCCGCTATGTGTCCACTTCACAATTCTCCCCCAGAACCCCTTCAGAGGTGTCATCCACTTCCATCCGCTGTTATTCACTAGGCTTCCTATGAACATCCGTTTAACATCCCCGGTACATACTACCCACGTCTGTTCTTTTCCATTCTGTTTATGCAAATTTTCACCACTTTTTGGAGTGAATGATAATGGATGGAGCCACCCCCAAAATTTTGCTCGTCCGCTCTGTCCTTTATGCATACATTTTGCATCCGTCGGCCAGTGGGACCTAGCCTTAATGTCCATGAAGACGATTTGAGCCTAGCCATTTGGCCTCCCCTGAGAATTCTAAGTTTATTTAATGATTCATTTGTTTGTTTGTTTTTTGCTATCCATTATATTCTCAGGAGTCTTCTCCAAAATACAAAATTAAATACATCAGTATAGATAAATAATTTGTCCAACCCTCTTGACCCATGTCTCCAGAAGAAATAATTTGATTCTCAGTTTATTTAAAACTAATTCTATATTCTGCCCACTTCTTTACAGATGTGAAAGAGTCTGACCCTAAGTTTAGTTATCTCATAATACAAATCATGAGACTTTAATGCTTACATATCATGCAATACACTTTGCATAGTGCTGTGAATTAAGAATTTGTTGTCTTGGGATAGCTTGCGGGATTAAAGAAGTCTGCTAGAACATCTGCACACCTCATTTATTTAGTTGTTTTCAAGGGCTGAAGAGCATTGGTATACCTACTTACTTTCAAAAGCTTTGGCTGTCTGGAATACCACCTCTACAGGCTTTCAAGTTTTCCTTAATAATCAGAGGAGGGAAGAAGAAGTCAAAGGGAAGAAATCAAAATTATTCCTTCATGCCTGACTCCAAAATGATGAGAAAACAGGACCTGCTCAGCTTCCACAACTTAGCACAATTATAGCAGTGCAAACCTTGTGTTTCTGGCTCTCCCCAAGGCTCTCTTCAAAGAGAAATCCATATTACAAGTAAAATCCACTTCAAAAGAACTTGCCAAGTATCTGCAATCATTTAAAAACTCATTTCTGTTGTTCCCTTTATAGAACATCATTTTGTAGCTTGATCAGCTTTGCTGTCAATCCCTTTCTTCAGGGCAGAATCATGATGTAGCAAAATTCTACTTGGAAAGAACATCAAGGAGAGCACCAGGCAAGAAAGCGTTCATCAAACAGCAGCACAGAGCAATAGAATTATAGGAGTCTGAGCAGAAAAATTAACACATTTGATGGCTAGGAAAACACAAAGCTTGGAAACTCTCCTATTGCCATATTTTATTGACAGATCAATTTCTTCTCCAAATTCTAATCATGTTTTACAGACTTCCCAGAGACATCTGATTGGCCACCAAGGGAAAATGCTGGACCAAGCAAGCCATTAATTTCATTGATTTCAGCAGGGTTCTTATATTTTTATAGTATCTATTAGATGGTATTGATTGCTCCAGGAAAAGTAGAGAGACATCCAAAGAGAAAGGTGGGAGATTTGTTGCCATGATAATTCATTAAGGAAAGGAACATTGGGTGATCTCAGCAGCATTTCAGAAATGATGGGGAAATCATTTTTCTGCATTTACTAATAGTTTTGCCATTGTTCAAGTAAAGAGATTGAGAAATTACCACTATCCTGGCCATTTGTTTTGGGAAAAGGCTCTTTGCTAATGACTCAATTGGACTCTGAAGAACAGAGCAGATATTGTTCTGGGGAGGATATTGTAGGAATATCTTCCTCTTCCTCCTCCTCTTCCTCCTCCTTCTTTCAAGAAGAAAATTACCATGCATAAGATCAATAGTTTCTTTGGCTTTATAGTTTCAATTTCTTAAAACCAGTCATCTTATTGCATTTCCATTGATCTGACATACATGCAGGGCAGCTCAATTGGGATCAACCAAGTGTTGCAATTTAATTCTCAACATTTTGAAGCAAAATGATCGAGATAATGTAGTGGAGGAAAACTGAGCAGGGTATGGTCAAGATACCACAAACAACAAGCTTTGTCTTTGTTTCTTCCTTGGAGGCAACATCCACGACTCCTTCCAAAATCGGATTCTACATTTTGATTTCTAGTTTCACAACTGGAAGATTCAGCATACAACAACTCTGTTGGAAAAATGACCTATTTCAAGTTGCAGAAGGGGAGAAGAGTCGATTTTAAAGATTCATTTCAAGGAGAAATGCTCCCTGATGTTCAAGTATTATGATTTAAGGGAAAACTTTAATCCATAACTTGTGAAAAGAAATGCTTGAGAAGTTTAATTTTGGAGACTTCCATCATGAGTTGAATTGATTTGGATCTTTAAGCATTTGTAAATCTCAAATTAAAAGATGCAATTCAACACTGATTCAATAGAATTGGAAAGTCAAATCCAATTGCCAAACTCTAAATTGATCAAACCCTCTGGAATGGCTTTTGTGAAGTGCAAAGGCACATTTTCCCAAATTAGTTCAAAAATCAATTAAAATTAATTAATTGGATTAATAGTTTAAATGGACTCTGATTAAAGTTCTATCCAAGCTGCATATGCCCTAATATTGGCACAAAGGTGTGATGTGGCCCAAAGGGTGTGGCACAAAGGCAACACAGTCAGATAATCAAAAAGAGTCCCCTTATTATCTCCAACTTTGCCCCCGATGTCCAAGTCATGGCTTCTGGCTGGAGAAAAACTCTCCCAGGAATAGCCTTTGACTGCAGAAAATTAAGTCCAAAATAGGGTAAAAACAAACTGTAACTTAAAGTCCAAACAAGCCAAACTGAAGTAATTTGTTTGGCAGGGCAGGAGCAAGAATTTCAAACTTGAAAGAATGGCAAAACTCACATGGTTGGGAAGATGCCAGGAATAGACAACAAAAATAAAGTCATGTTTGCTTCCAACAGCCTGCCACATGCAGCTTGCTTTGTTCCCAGCTGCAGCTAATGAAGGGAATCAGAACCCTTTCTTCCCCTGTAAGCTATGCAACCCACATTGCTCTCTTCTCCATTCCTCCCTGTGTGCCCTAGGATGAAGAGGAGGTGGGCCTTCCTCTGAATTCCCTCTCCCTTGTTCTACTTCTTCCCTGGACTACCAGCTGGACTTTGCCCTTCCCCAGTTTCCTCCACAGCCAACTGAGCCACACTCCCACTCCATGTCAGCTGTTCAGCTTCCTCCTCAGATTCAGACTATGAAAGGGGCATGACACAAAGGTAAAGTGGGGAGGAGGAGCTATTTCCTTACTCACTAGTGTATATAAAACATGTTTCTAACTTATACAGTCCTGAGCTTTCTTTTGTCAATTGGGCCTGGCACATTTGCTGGTCCATCTTGTTTTAGGTCTCTTCTGTGGATGCTTTTCAACAAGTAGGATCCATTCTAGCCATGGTGGTGCTGTGGTTGGAGTGCAGTACTGCAGACTACTTCTGCTGACTGCTGACTGGCAGTTGCCTGCATTTTGTCAGTTCGAATCTCACCAGGCTCAAGGTTGACTCAGCCTTACATCCTTCTCAGGTTGGTAAAATGAGGACCCAACTCATGAGGTCACTCAAATAAGGACCTGTTCTGTATGGAACTTGGTAGATTCCAAGTTCCTCTTTCTGATTGGCTGAAAAGGCCACTCGCGGATTGGTTATTCAAGAACCAATCCAGAAAGCCCACCAAATGGCGGGAACAGTCAAAAGAGTGTCATTGGCCACAAGCCACAGGCAAGCCGCTATAAAAAGGGCTGCCGCGGCTTGGGCTGTTGTTCCGTATACTTTTGCCTTGCGAGTTTAATAAATAGTTGTTGTTTGGAACCCGGTCTCATGCACTTCTTTCCGGACAGAACAGGACCCAATATGCTAACTCTGTAAACCGGTCAGAGAAGGCTGTAAAGCACTGTGAAGTGGTATATTTTTTATTTATATTTATTTTATTTTGTCAAGCGATTATAAGATAACAGGTATAAGTATAAACATAGTTATGAATACATGAAATGGATACATATAAGAAAAATAAAAAGAAACAATTGGATACATATAAGAAAAATAAAAAGAAACAATAGGACAGGGACAGTAGGCACATTGGTGCACTTATGAAAGCCCTCTAACAGACCTATTTGGAAAGGAGTGAGATCAATAGTAGACAGTCTAAAGTTAAAGTTTTTGGGGTTTGGGGAAGAAACCATAGAGTCAGGTCGAGTATTCCAGACATTGATCACTCTGTTGCTGAAGTCGTATTTCCTGCAATCAAGTTTGGTGTGGTTTACCTTGAGTTTGTATCTATTGTGTACTCTTGTGTTGTTATGGTTGAAGCTGAAATATTCACTGACAGGTAGGACATTGCAATATGTAATTTTATGTACTATACTTAGATCGGATCGAAGGCAAAGTAGTTCTAGATTTTCTAGGTCTAGGTTTTCTAGGTCTAGAATTTCAATCTGGTGGTTCAAAGTATTCCACAATGAGTAGAGGAGCGGAGAACTCTTCTTGTGAAATATTTCTGGACTTAACTGTGTTAATATCAGATGTGTAATGTGGGTTCCCAGACTGATGAGCTGTATTCAAGTATTGGTCTAGCAAATGTTTTGTATGCTCTAGTTAGTAGTGTGATATTACCAGAGAAAAAGCTACATAGGAATAGGTTAACAATTCTTAATGCCTTTTTGGCTATGTAGTTACAGTGGGCTCTAGCACTTAGATCATTAGAGATGAGTATCCAGGGTCCTTGACAGAGTTTGGATCATCAACAAAGTCTTGACTATTCAGCTTATATTTTATTTTCTGGGGGTTTTTTTTGCCAATATGTAAGAGAGAGCATTTATTTGTTGAGATTTGAAGTTGCCATTTGTTTGACCATTCTGATACATAGTCAAGATCTTTTTGAAAGGTAGCAGTATTGTCTGTGGTATTGAACAGCTTTACATCATAAGCGAAGAGAACGCAGTTGTTCTTGATATGATCACAGAAGTCATTTATATAGAGTATGAAGAGAGCTGGTCCTAGAACACCGCCTTTGAGGACACCACTATTGACAGGTACAGAATTTGATAGGATGGTCCCAATTTTGACTATTTATTGCCTGTTTGACAGGAATGCTTCTATACAATTATAAGGTGCTTAGTGCTATTGCTATTCTATCACTGCCTTGGTCCACCTGCCATAAGTTCTTCTTGCTATGTGACCAGCCCATTTCCATTTCTATTCTTTTACTCTTTATGATATCCTATATTCTTCTTTGTTCTCTAATCCAGGTCTTTCTACCTTGTCTTGTATTGCCAAGCAGGTTTCATGGCACTCTTATACAATACTATATGCATTCTCTAAATTAAAACAAAACAAAACAAAAACGGTGCAACCAACTTTTTATTTGTACTGAAGAACCAAAACCAAGTCCACACATCCTTGCCCAGAGTACAGACATACTACACTCCCCAAATGTTGCTGGTTGTTGCTTCTTCTACTCTTTCCATTTAACCAGCCCCCCCCCCCCCTTTCTCCCAGCCAATCTGAACAGACTCATCCACTGTAGTTTTTGCGTTCACTTTTGCTACCTTTCTTTTTCCTCCCTTTGGGGACCACAACAATTCTCTTTCAATCATCAAGCACAGATATAGTCTTCACACTATTAAACAAGCTGCACAGCGACTGCATAAGTAAACCACATTCATATTTTAACATTTCTCCAGTTACATTGTCTGCTCCCACAGTCTTCCCATTTCTCAATACTTTAACAGCTACCTTCTCATTAATTTTATTTTCCTTTTTTTTTAGTGCAGTTGGAACTGTGGGATGGAACATTTGTAGCAGTTGTTTCCATTCTGTTCTTTGAAGTTTCACAATTGTTCCCCTGTAGATTTCTACAATAATAATTCTTCAAAGCACCTTCTTCACTTCAGTTTCATGCCAAGTACAGGTAGGCCTCAACTTACAACCACAACTGAGCCAAAATATCTGTTGTGATGTGAACGTTGACCCATTTTATGCCCTTTCTTGCCTCCATTTTTAAGTGAATCACTGCAGCTGACAAGTTAGTAATCGGTTGTTAAGTGAATCCAGCTTCCCCATGGATTTTGCTTGTCAGAAGGTTGGAAAAGGGGATTATATGATCATGGGGCACAACAATGGTTGTAAGTAACAGTAGCTTTTGCTCTTAATTCCTAATAGACTAGGTTTGGATTATTTATATATTTACTCATCTATTGTGATATTCATGCTCCTAAAGGTCCCATTGCTGAATATTTCTGTGTGGAAAATTATTTATATGTAATATAAATTGGAACAATCTATTTTAAAAAACCTAATAGAACACAAGAAAACTGGTGTCAGAAAATCTGCAGCAAAAATAAGTATACTATCAAATGCAGTGGATCAAATCACGGAGAAACAAAAACTAAGTTTGGATATTTTTAAAAAATCCCTAGGAATAAGACTACCTCCAAACAATAAAGGTAGGTAGATAGGTAGGTAGATAGGAAGGAAGGAAGGAAAGAAAGAAAGAAAGAAAGAAAGAAAGAAAGAAAGAAAGAAAGAAAGAAAGAAAGAAAGAAAGAAAATCACCAAAGGGTCCAAGAAAAGTTTAAAAGTTAAGAAAAATAGAAAGAAAAAATGTTTAAAGAAGTGAGTTCTGTATTCTTCAGAGCAGTTATAAGTACAAACACATTTTTTTATTTTTTATTTATTTATTTTGATTTGTCAATAGCTTACAAGGTAATAGGTATAAGTATACACATAGTTATGAATACATGAAATGGGTACATACAAGAAAAATAAAAGAAACAATAGGACAGGGATGGTACGCACGTTGGTATGTTTATGCATACTTCCTACAGACCTCTTAGGAAAGGGATGAGGTCAATAGTAGACAGTCTAAGGTTAAAGTTGTTGGGGTTTGGGGAAGAAACCACAGAGTCAGGTAGAATATTCCAGACACTGACCACTCTGTTGCTGAAGTCGTATTTCCTGAAATCAAGTTTGGTGCGGTTAAGTTTTTATCTATTGTGTACTCTTGTGTTGTTATGGTTGAAGCTGAAGTATTCATTGACAGGTAGGACATTGAAATGTATGATTTTATATACCATACTTAGATCAGACCGAAGACGGCGTAATTCAAGGTTTTCTAGGTCTAGAATTTCAAGTCTGGTGGCATAAGCTATTCTACAACGAGTAGAGGAGTGGAGAACTCTTCTTGTGAAATATTTCTGGACTTTCTCAACTGTGTTAATATCAGATACATAATGCGGGTTCCAGACTGATGAGTTGTATTCGAGTATTGGTCTAGCAAATGTTGTCTGTGGTATTGAACAGCTTTCCATCATAAGCGAAGAGAATGCTGTTGCTCTTGATATAATCACAGAGGTCATTTATGTAGAATATGAAGAGAGTTGGTCCTAAAACACTGCCTTGGGGGACACCACTATTGACAGATACAGAATTTGATAGGATGGTCCCAATTTTGACCATTTGTTGTCTGTTTGACAGGAATGCTTCTATCCAGTTATACAGTTGTCCAGAGATATAATAAGATTTTAGTTTTAGGAGTAGTTTGTCATGTACCTCTGAATCAAAGGCTTTACAGAAGTCTATGTAGATTGCATCTATTGTTTTGCCCTGATCGAGTTGCATAGTCCATATGTTTTTGCAATGTAAGAGTTGCAGATTACAGGATAGTTTTTTTCTGAAACCAAATTGTTTATTAGAGAGTAGGTTGTTTGTCTCTAAGTGGAGGATAATGAATTGGTTAATAATTGATTCCATGACTTTACAGGTGATGCAGCATAAAGAGATTGTCTGTAATTTTTAACTAGGCTGGGGTCTCCCTTTTTGAAGATGGGGATGACCGTGGTTTGTGACCATTAGTTAGGCATGGAGCTAGTTCTGAAAGATTTTTCAAAGATTATGCTTAGAGGTTCTGCTGTGGCAGCGGATAGCTTTTTAAAGAAGTAGGCACATATTCCATCTGGTCCAATAGATAGAGATGGTTTTAGATTGCACAGTGCTTTTTCAACATTGTTTTCTGTAAAATTGATATGTATTAGATCATTGTAGTTTTCTGTAGTTTGGCTAGGAAATACTGGGCATGATCCATTGCTGTTTACAAATACTGAGCCAAAGAATGTGTTAAAGATGTTGGCTTTAATGGTGTCATCATTGCAGTCTTTACCATTAGGTCCTATCAGGGGTGGGATGGACCTTGAGTTTTTTAGTTTGTTGTTTACAAAATTGTAACATAATGCAGATACTGGGTAAGCTCTTTTAGAAAGACATCCTAAAGATGCTTTCTCTAATGCTCACCTGTCACACTCTTTTGTTTGTTTGTTTGTTTTGATGGTTAATAGCACATCCCTGAAATAATGCAGAAAGAATGGTGCACAATTTCCCCTGTCAAACAAGAACATTGCTTTGATTAATTTTCAGTCCTGTCTATTTACTCTTCAGCAGTCACTCTTCCCAGCATGCATATGTCAATTTGCTTTGTGCTTCTGCTGATTAAGGTAAAACATCTGAAAGAAGCTATTTCTTTGGAGGACAACTTTAAAAAAGCTCTCTTTGCCTTCTCCCAAGAGAATGACATTTTGACTTTCAATAGCTCGCCCATGGGAACAACCTTAAAACAATAACCTATTCTCTACTAGATCTATCTGTTCTGACCAAGGCTTCCTGAGAAAGTAACTATCACACAAAACCCTTTTTTGTTTATTTCAATGGCTGTGAATTATATGCATTCACAGCCAGTAATGAGTTCCAAACAGTTTATGAATAGTCCAACAGAAGTCTGCCACAATCTTTCAGGATAAGGCTGATAAGCACCCACTTTTATCTCCCTTGAAATGCTACCAATGACTAAATTGCCAATTAGCTATACAAGGCCACATGGAGCACAAAGTCAATACAGAGCTTCAGATTTTAAACCAACCAGAATGGACAAAGTTGCTTCCTGCAAAGGCTCATGTCCCTTTGCTCCTCCTTTTTGTCTTATGGGAGGGTCTTAGTCCCAAGTCATGCCTTTTGTCATAACTATTCTTGCCTTCCAGCAGCTGTGCATAAACACACACTGGGAACAGGCTCCCCTCTGCCTCGCTGATGTCAGATTCTGGGGGCTCTGGAGTGTTCACATAACTCTCAGATGGCCCGGGCCCCATCTCTGTGTCAGACACTGATCACTCAACCAAGCCCTGCCCAGATTCCAGAACTGGCCCATGTTCCTCTCCACTGTCCAATTCTGCTGCCAGCTCTGCAGGGTGGTGGTGGAGCACAACACTATCAATGTCTAGTATAGTGAGAGAAGAAGAGGTACACTATTCTCAAGATAGCATGCTCTGGGCCAAAGGACTGCTCAACCACAGATTCGGTCTCACCAGCAAGGTCGCATGCCAATGTTGCATGTATTGTGGGTCATTTGGGTCACTATTAAAGCCAAGCCCAAAGGTTCCATTGCCTCAGCCATAGCCTGTGGTGAGTGTTCTCTAATACAAGAGGCTCAAAAATAGATTTTAGTTGCAGTAGAGAGAGATGGACAAGAGAGAAGGCCTTGCTTACTTGGTGGGTTGGATGGCTTGGAAGACTCAAAAACCACAAAATAAAATTCAGAAGTTGTGGTTGCTCATCAGTGGAAGTTTTTAAGAAGAGATTGGACAACCACTTGTCTGAAATGGTATGGGGTCTCTTACTTGAGCAGGTGATTGACTAGAAGATTTTCTAAGTCCTTCCAACTCTGTTCTGTTAAATTATTATGCTTCCCTTGATCAATCTCATGCCACACATTCTTATACACATATTTACAAAGCAATCCAATCTTTCTCAGATATTTTTCTTAAAAAAATTGGCCAATCTCTAAACAAAAGAGGTTTTAACAACTGAAATAATCCAACTGATACTTTTATCCAAGCCAGGAATGTTAATCAATTAATAACTCAAGATATAGCTCCAGACTATGGTTTTCCTTCACCTTCCCATCTACTGAGTTATTGATTTTCATAAATAATAAAAAATTAATAATGAGAAAAAAAAACAGGTGCAGTGAAAACAATGTTGAAGTGGTTCAGCTTCTTCATTCATGAGGATTATTGGCATTGGTATTCTCTTCTCTTTAAAAGATTTTTGCAAATCTCCTTTTCTTTCTTTTTTCTTTTCCCTCCATGAAACAGGGATGGCCTTTTTGCTAAGAGAAGTATTTACAATTCATTGCCATCCTCATCTCCTGCAAGAAGTGTGCAAAGTTCCCCACATACTGTCTCCTGAGAACTTTGATTTTTTTTTTTTCTTGGATCAAGCTCCTCATCAATAAATAGATAGAAGTATTCCCAGTCAGTCTTGCCCTTGTAGTGATTTATTTCAGCTAATACTGGCTGGTTGATTTCTCTGTAATTTAGAGGAGTGAAATGGATTTTAAGCATTTACTTGGCATTTTGACAATCCAAGCAAGGAGGGGAGCAAAATGTCTATACCATCTTCATCCCCTCAAAGTCGCTCAACAACACAGAAATGGGGCATTTTTAACAACACAGAAATGGGGAGATTTTTAAATCTCCAGCAAATGTAAAGTTTACGAACAACCAGATTAGATTAGTCCAAGCAATTATCTAATAAAGCATATTTTTTCTACAATGGATTGCCAACATTTAAAGGCAATATTCTTTGCTTAATATATTCCTCCTCCCTCTATGTGGAAGTCAGTTAGAAGGTGCCAACCGTACATATTAACCAAGTCCTTAGACAAGCAAATCACATCATCAACAGACAAAAAGGGACTTTCAGCCAGCTCAGGAAAACCTTAGATTTGCTGTAACACAAAAGATAGAAAAAGAGACCCATGAAAGGGAAAGTCCAAAAGCACATAAGGAAACAAGGAACAGGAGCCATGGTGGTGGAATAGTTATTTGCAAGTTATCTCTGCCCATTGCTGAGAGTTAGATCCTGACTGGCTTGAAGTTGACTCAGCCATCCATCCTTTCAAAGTTGGCAAAAGGGGACCCAGATATGCTGATGTTTGTAAACCACTCAGAGATTGCTGTAAAGGACTATAGAGCAGTATATAAGTCTAAGTGCTATTGCTCTTGTTATGTTAAGTGGTCGATTGTTAGAGGGGAAACACACTGACAAAAACATTGAAGGGTGGAACTAGGATGGATACTCAGAAAGAGATGGCTGAAATTGATGGGTCCCAAAAAGATGCTCATCCCTGAATCCCTCTTTGGTAGACTTTTTAGATATTAAGATTTAGATATAGATATTAAGGCTGTTGGACAAGGTCAGAATCCCTCCAAAATGTTTTTAATGTGTTTATTTTGTCTTTATGTTTCATTTGTGTGTGTGGGGGGGTTGCTTCTTAAAATTATTTGCCATACAGGTGAGAGAAAAATGGAGTGGGAAGAGAGGAACACTTCATTTGAGACAGATGTTGCCTTTACGAGATCAATCATAACACTTATCCCTTTTATCTAGATAATGCTTTGGTTGCAGTTGTTGTCTCAATTGGTTGAAGGCCATGACATCAATAGCTAGTGCTCAAAGCCTCAACTTCATCTTCTACCAATTTGCAGAATTAGATACCCACACATAAGTCACAAGTCCCTTCACACTTGCAAGTGATCTAAATCCAGCCCATCTTGAATTCCTTTCTATTCTTAACTCCCATGCATTTCCTACAACAATCACTTGGCCAGATTTTTGTAGAGAACTTAAATTTGCAATAAAACTTTATATTCATTTGAACATCCTGAATATCCTGATTTCCCAGGCATTTGACATATATACCATTAACTATGGACCAACATTACAGAGATGAACCACTACTTAGATAACCACTGCTTGCAAGAAAATAATTGACCAATAATTCATGTTACATAGAGGAAGAGATGGATATTAGAGATGATGGGATATTAAGCAGGTAGGAGGAGGAGGAGGAAGAGGCTGCTATGGGGATAAAAATAAACATTTAGAGAAAGACAATTGAAGAGACAAAGGAGTCATCTTATAGGGAGATGGAGACATAAACATTTAATTAATAAATAAACAAAAGAAAATATGGCTTTTGTCTAGTTACTTGCTTTAGTCCAGTTACTTGCTTTACAATCATGCTTCGACAAACATTTCTATCATTTGATGGATATTTTGTGAGGAAGTTGCAAGGCATTAAAATGTCACCTTCTGGAAAATAATAGCTTTCAGTTCACTTCTGGAGCTCCAGTATAAATATCAGGATTTAACAATTGATATTTCCTTTTGGACTGAGACAGTCAAATCAGTGACTTAGTATTTTGGAGTGCAATGATTGAGACTATTTGAAAGCTGCCTGAATTAGAAATACTGCAAACATTTTTATGTTCCAAAAGCAGAACAAAGGGAAATACACTCTTGGCATATTTTAAGCATCCTCCATTTTTTGGCTAAATGATAATGTTGAAGAAAAAGGAATACGGATTTTTTTAAAAAAGAAAGATGACCCTACTATCATTATCTCCTGATCCAACTGGGACTGGGCTTCCTAACTTGCAAAAATCATTTGCAATGTGCTTGGGGAGGAAATTTTTATATGATTGTATAGCTCATATGTTTCTTTACAGACTATACAACATAAAGACATAATTTTTAAAAAACGTTTTTCTCCCTTTTCCCTGATCACGGTTCATGCGTACCACTACAACATATCTTATTTACAATGTTTTCCATACTGAGCACTCCTTCTCCCCTAATCCTGCTGTGGGAGAGAGGGAGAGGTTTTATTCCTGGGAGGAAGAAGTAAAGAACATAAAGAGTGCATATTAAAAATATATACTCCCAGCAGGGACAACCACAGGCATGAAGGTCATGCCAGCCGCCCAGCTAAAGAAAGAAAGCATCCATAACAGGCAGCAATGAAATAGGAATATGCTGGAGGCAAATGACCACTTTAGTGATTTCATAAAAGATAGCAATAACATGTAGACTTCTATATACCATTCCACAGTGCTTTATAGCCTTCTCTAAGTGGTTTACACAGTCAGCATATTACTCCCAACAATCTGGGTCCTCATTTTACTGACCTCAGAAGGATGATAGGATGAGTCAATCTTGAGGTGGTCAGGATCGAACTGCTGGCAGTGGGGAGAGTTAGTTTGCAATACTGTATTCTAACAACTGTATTACAAAACCACAATACATTGTATCTGTATTTTACTGAGAAAGCCACATGAATGGAGAAGAGCTGAGGCCCTTTAAAGACTCTAACCAAATTATGCCAACAATTCTGGAGAACAATGCAGTGGTCAATGGATAGGGAAAAAATCAGGCTACATACCAATACTAAAGAAAGATAACTTTACAGAATGTGCTAAATATTGTATAATATTCTAGTTTAGAAAAGGCCTAAGAATGAGATATGTACTACTACCTAGGTACATGCTAGGTATCATTGAACAAATGAAAGTATACAAAGATGAAGTCCATATCTGCTTCACTTACAAAAACATATTTTGTCAAACCATCTCTGTGGGACGTCCCTAAAAATGGGAAATCCACATCTTACTGTCCTCAGATGAAACCTATGCATTGGATAGGATGCTTCCATTTGAATAAAAGATGGAAAAATGGACTACCTTCAAGTCAGCATCATAATACATTATATAAGGGATATGGTTTGTTCCAACATAGTTTACTGAATGAACCAAAACCAGCTATGCATTCTAGGCATTACATCTTGGTTTGCTATGCACAAAGACTGAGTTCACACAACATATTAAGCCACAATCAGACAGTGATTGTGATACAATGTTGAATGTGAACTAGCTAAAGAATAGTAGCTGATTTCAACCTATGCTCCAAAATTTACTGAAGATTTATTAAAATCAAATGAGTAACATGCATATGCATTGACCCAGCAGGTTTCCAATAATTCAACCATGTAATTGTAATAATGATAGTAATCACTGTAATTATTGTGACCCACATGTAAGGTCAAGTATTCACCATATATTAAGTCAAATTATTCCTTTTTAATCCTACAGATGCTTTAAGGCCCTGTGACACTGGCCGACGGATGCAAAACGTTTGTAAAAAGGACACAACGGACGAGAAAAATGTTCCATCTGTTGTTATCCGCTCTCAAAAGTGCCCCAAATTTGCATAACCAGAGCAGACAACATGGAAAGGAACGGACAGGGGGAGGACGTAGGGCGGATGAAAAGCGGATGCTCCACGGAAGCCAAGTAGATGGAAGCAGATGAAAGCGGATGGCACATCTGCAAGGCTTCCGGGGGAGTGCAGCAAAGCGAACATGGACTCGGCAGAGCGGATGCCGAGCGGATGAAGCAGATGCACAGTGGATGCCGAGCGGATGAAGCAGATGCACAGAGGAAGCCTAGCGGATACCTAGCGGAAGCCTAGCAGATGCCTAGCGTTCACTGCACATGCGGGGAGGATGCAATGCGTCAGCCCTGCAGATATAAAGGGAAGCAGCTCCCAAGCAGGTCACCATTCAGAGGAAAGACCTGCTTCCAGACACAGCTTGCCAGCCAGCCAGCCAGCCAGCCAGCCAGCAACCCAACAACCATGGGGAAGAAATGGAAGCCTCTGCCATCTACTGCCAGCCCTGGCAAGAGGGCTGCTGCCCGGCCTTGATCTTCTGGTGCTGGGGCTTCTGCTGATGCTGCTTCTGGAGGTGGTGCTTCTGCTGATGCTGCTTCTGGTGGTGGTGCTTCTGGTGGTGCTTACTCTGCTGTTGCTGCTTCTGGTGGTGGTGCTTCTGGTGGTGGTGCTTCTGCTGGTGCTTACTCTGCTGGCACTGCTCCTGGTGCTGGTGCTTCTGCTGGTGCTTACTCTCCTGGCACTGCTCCTGGTGCTGGTGCTTCTGCTGGTGCTTACTCTGCTGGCACTGCTCCTGGTCCTGCTGGTCCTGCTTGTGCTTACTCTGCTGGCGCTGCTCCTGGTCCTGCTGGTCCTGCTGGTGCTCCTGGTGCTCCTGGTCCTGCTGGTGCTGGTGCTGCTGCTGGTCCTACTGGTCCTGCTGGTCCTGCTTTTGCTGCAACTGTTGTTGTTGCTGCTGCTGCTGCTGGTGGTGTGGAGGAGCAGCCCCTACAACCTGGAAGCCCCTCTGATGAGGGCCCATATGGCCCTGCCAAAGAGAGGAAGAGGCAGATGCGTGAACGGGAGAGGAGGCAATACAACATAGAAGAGGAACATGAGGAGGAGGTGCTGGAGTGGCTGAGGGAGAACGAGTATCTATGGCAGAATGGACACAGGTTCTATCGAGACACCAAAAGGAAGCAGGCTGCTTGGAGAGAGAAGGTGGAGAGCCTGGGCTTCACTTCGGAGGTGCTCCTAGGCTGGTGGAAGCACATGCACACCTGGTACTGGAAACTGCACCTCAAGAAATCTGGCCAGGCCGTGGTCAAGCTGACGGACAGAGAGACCTCTGTGATGGCCAAGTGCAGCTTCTTGGAGGGTGAGATCCGCCACTGAGGAGCAGCCCCTCTCACAACCCTCTCTGTCAGGAAGCCTGCTGAGAGCCAGTCCTCTTCTGGCAAAGAGTCAACTCCTGTGTCCAGGCAAATATCTGTGGAGCGTGCCACGAAGGAGAACCCCCCGACAGCTGTACTACCCGTGGCGGAGCACGTGGAGGATCCCCTGATGCACTGAGAGAAAGGAGACGGCACTTCCACCACAGACCAACCTGCATCCACCCCCAGCTCCACCTCCACATAAAGGCAGAGAGGCAAACCGGAGGGGCAGAGCCACACTGTCCTGCTGGAGATAAAAGACACCATCAGGAGCAGCATAAATCTCCTCTCTCAGCTGGTTCACACCGACGCCCCATCCTCCAACCGCAAATCCTTCCTCACCTATGTCAACCAGACCCTCATGAACCAGTACCAGGTTATGAAGGACAGGATCACCGATCTTCTTCACAACCCTCCAGACCAAGATGAACCTGCTCCCACCCAGTCCAGGCCTGCTCCTCCACCCCAGGTGATGTCACTCCGCTTCCAAAGCTTTCCACAGGCCCTAACCTACCAAGGCTATGGCTACCAGGAGGTCCAGCAGCACAGGCAGCACTTCCCAGTCCAGGCAAAGGTACATCGGACGCCACCGGTGCCACTGATGCCACCGATGCCACCCACGCCACCGATACCAGCCATGCCACAGATGCCACCCATGCCACCAATGCCACCGACGCCAGTCCTCACCCAGCTGCAGACGAGACAGCCCCACTACACTGCTCCTTCCTCCACCCCACAGCCAAGCCCGGCCTCAGTGCCTCTGTCATCGGTATTGGGGCTGACACCCCATGTCATGGAGGAAGGGGCTCTCAACATCATGGGGCTGAGCCAGCTGTCTGGGAGCTTCCTCAACACACCATCCCCTGTTGTCCTCTTTGGGCCAGGCACCCCAGTGGCACTTCAGACCAGCACTCCAGCAGCAGCCACCTCCACAGCACCTGGACCCTTCACCCCTGACACTGGGCACACCTCCGAGTGACCAAGAAGAGTGCCAGAGATTGGTTTGCTACCTGTTGACATTTATTTTTGCTTTGGACACCTTTCTTGGGTCATTTTTCTTTTACAGCTTGTTATTAATAAAGATTATCTTTGCTTCACACACTTGCTTCATTTATTTTATTAAATAAAGTCTTGGTGGAAAATTTAGAAATGGTTTAAGCCTTTGCATGCTTGTGGGATGGGTAAGGATAGCTGTGGGATGGGCAGGGATACCTTTGAGATGGGTAATAGCTGTGGGATGGGCAGGGATACCTTTGGGATGGGTAATAGCTGTGGGATGGGCAGGGATACCTTTGGCATGGGTAATAGCTATGGGATAGATAAACCTCCAGTGCAAGCATAGTGGGACTCTATGGTCCACCCTCCCAGGTGCCACACCTATGGCCCTTCATTATCAATAATAATGTAATCATTTATCCACACATGTCAACATAAACACAACTCTTTATTAAATGCCCCGTTCATTGTAGGCCCACCCAACTTACATGGCCCAATCTCATCAGTGTGATGAGACAGGCTGAATTAAGCATCAATTAATCATCTATCATCCTATCTTGCCACTCCACTGCTCCAGCTGGGGAGTTGCACCAGTGTCTCAGGTGGTTGCGCTGCTTCTTCCCTTTACGTGAAGCTCTGTTGGGCCCTTGCACATCCACAGTGTTTATCAGGTTTTGCCCTTGCCTCCATTCCTCAGGCTCCATGTCCCCATTGCCTTGTTGGAGGTCCACGAGCCTTTTCTGCAAGACTGGGTAGCGGGTGCGCATGAGATTGTGCAGGATGCAGCAAGCTTCCATGATTCTCCTCACGGTCTCTGGGTGATGCTGCATGGTGGTGAGAAGTACATGGAACCTGTTGGCCAGGATGCCAAAGGCGTTCTTCACCACCCGCCTTGCCCTGGACAGCCTGTAGTAGAAGATCCTCTCTTCACAGGTGAGGACTCTGGAATTGTAGGGCTTCATGAGGTAGGTTCTGAGGGAGAAGGCGTCATCCCCCATGATGAAGTAGGGCACATCTTGCGTGTCATTGGGCAGGGGGTCTGGATCTTGGAAGACCATGATGAGGTTGCATTCCATCCCTTCTTGTGGTCACTGGCATTGTATACCTGGGCATCTGAAGCTGACCCGTTGCCTGACGCATAGATGTACATGAACTTGTAGTCAGTATCAACCATGGTGAAGAAGATGATGCTGAAGAAGCCCTTGTAGTTGAAATAAGTGGATCCCGACTTGGCTGGAGCTTTGCAGGCCATGTGCTTGCCATCTACGGCTCCAACGGTGCGGGGGAAGTTCCACCTCTGATACCACTGCTCTGCAACTTTCTTCCATCCTTCTTCAGTGGAGGGGCACTGGAGGTGCTCCTCCAGGTATTCTTCAATGATGGCCTGCACCACTTCTCTGACCACAATGCTGATGGTGTTGTGTGGCACCCTCCAGCCATACTGCATGCTCCTGTAGGTGGTCCCTGAGGCC
Organism: Laticauda colubrina; assembly: GCA_015471245.1. Taxonomy (NCBI): domain Eukaryota; kingdom Metazoa; phylum Chordata; class Lepidosauria; order Squamata; family Elapidae; genus Laticauda; species Laticauda colubrina. The sequence continues at coordinate 14,372,912 of BLBF01000068.1, forward strand.
AGGTGGTGCAGAGTGAGTGCCACCTTCAGCCCAGGGTCCAGTCTGGGCTGGAAGTTGGTGTTTGCCTTGGTCAACCTGGGTCTCAGCCGCTCCACAACTTCATCAAACATGGCTGGAGGCATCCTCATGAAGTTCTGGAATGCACGAGGGTCTTTGTTCCTCAGCTCCACCATCAGCTTGTTGTACAGTCCGTACTCTGCTCTTCTCCCGATCCATCTTCGGACCCAGACACTTCTTGGACGCCTCCTTTTCTTCCCATAGAACAGTTGAAAGAGCCTGTAGATGGCTTCGCACTGTTGCAGAACGATGGTGGCTACCAAAAGGAGTGTGTTACGATCCATGGTGGAGATGACTGGATGCTGTGGAAGAGCAAGAGGCAGATGAAGGCTGCAGAGGTCTGCACAGCAGGGCTGCTGGACTGAAAGTGAGATCCAGGTGAGTTGCTCCCCCTTTTTATAGGCAATATGGGTTTTCCACTATGTGTCCTTTTGCATCCTCTAGGAATCCTCTAGACATCCTTAATATCCGAGATAGGTCCCCTCTGCGAACGTTTTTTCCGTTTTAAATGCTTTGTATGCAAGCTGCATCCACTTTCACCCTTTCTCTGTCCGTGCTACTAACGCTATGTGTCCTTTCCATGTCCATTTCACTTCCTCCCTGTGTCTGTTTTCTGCTGGAGCAGATTTGAGTTGTGCGGATGCGCAGCGGATGCCTAGCGGATATAGCAAATGCGTCACAGATGACGACGGATGTAGAACGGATGTTCCCCGTATGCGTTGCGGATGCAGAACGGACGCGTTTGATACATTTTCCGCTCAAAAAGTTTTGAGCAGCTCAAAACATTTTGAGCGGATGGAACCTCAGTCGACGGATTCTGGACAGATAGAGAGGATGAAAAATGGACGCAGTGAGTACAGAACGGAAGCATCGCGTTAACCAACGGACGGCAAGTGTTTCTCTCCGTTTTACATCCTCTTTCCATCCGTTGGTGCAGTTTGACATGGGCTTTAAGGAGATTGAAATGTTATAGAGGATTCTCATTCAACCCAATTTATCCTTATCTTAAACTTGTAGAATACATTCATCTGAGAAGTAAGATGATTCACCAAACTAGAAACTGATTGCAGGAACATTTCTATTCACGCTTCTCATCCAGAAATGGAGCTGAAGCTGACAGCAGTTTGTGCTTACACTATAATATGCTATTATCAGTTCAAACTTATTTTTTCTAGCTAGCTGGAAAGAGTGTATTGGATTTATAGAGACCATGGTTTAGTAATAAAATATCTACAAAATTTCCAGGGATTTGAGAATAATCATGTATGACCCTCTAAAGAATTGTTAGTCAACTAATATTGATAATACTCAGCTACATGTGTCAGTAATCTGATTTAGCACATGCGCCTTCTTATAATCCCATTTAGCATATGCACATTTTATAATCCCATTGGCTTTATGAATCATCCTATAAAACTTTAAACTTGGGAAGGGACATCCAAAAATAATGTTCTAAGCTGTATCCTGAACTAGTCATAAGGTTTGATCTCACAATGTTTGTTTTATTACTGCCTTAAGCAAATCTGGATGGTCCTGGGGAAGCTCTTCAGCTAAATTGGGTGGCTGAAATCTGCAAAAATCCAGTAGGTTGAACATCTATGAGGTTTCTATTTTGTTTCTGAAATAGAAAGGTGAAAATGTTGATCTGGGCCAACTTCATATTTACGTGACATTGTTTCATTTGAAACCCTCACTCATAACATCATGAACCCATAAATAATGGCTTGTTCACAAACCCACAACTACTATGTTCAAACAAGACATCAAGCCAGTTTTCAACTAGCATACAATGTGATCACAGCTTTTGCATTCCTTGCTAACTTGCATGAGAAGTTCCCATTAAATAGCCTGCCTAAAGCACTAAAACATTTCTGGTTTAGACAGGACTCTGGGCAAAAAGGTCACAGTTATTCATAGACTATTGACTGTTTTTACTGAAGCTGCATAAGAGGAAAAGAGAGATTTTAAATAGACTGCTTAGTTCTCCCTTTCCTTCCACAGCCTCCAATATTATTTGTTATAAATGAGAAACTCTTTTTCAGTGTCTGTTCTTCTATTCCCCAGGTGTCTGCTTGTTTGTTCCTTTGAAGTGGGATATATTTTGTGCACTGTTCCAGCCAAAGAGAACAAATTTATTTGCCTCCCAAATGTTCTCTCCATATTACTCCTCTGTTTCCCATTCCAAACAATTGTCCTGGAATCCTCTGCATACTTAGAGCAGCTGTTCTGGTCCGTTTTTGCTCTGCTTCACTGATGCATGGAGTGACAACTCTATGGAGATGGGAACAAGGTCCCGATTTCTAATTGTAAACTTGATTGCTAAATAATTATTTATCCATTTGCTTGCATCTGCCAGGAAGGAAGGAAGGAAGGAAGGAAGGAAGGAAGGAAGGAAGGAAGG
>BLBF01000068.1:14385369-14401745 GCA_015471245.1 Laticauda colubrina
TTAGCTTGTCTACCTAACCCTGGTTGGGGAACCCAGGCTTAACAGCCCTCTTCCCTCTTTGGAAGAGCTATATAGCTACTGCTACCTTAAGAAAGTTCAAAACATTCTCAAAGTTCCGTCTCATCCTGGGAACCCTTTTTTTGAACTATTACTGTTGCATCGACGTGAGGTTTTCCCTCTGGTCCGTGTTCCTGGCAGGAGTATGGACTACCCTGATTGGTTGATGCCGTTTGACAGCCGGCTATATAAAGCGCTGTCAAACGGCATCAGCTGTTGCCGCTAGACAACTGCTTGTTAGCCCAGCAGTCGCGGCAACCCTTTATTTCGTTAAATAAAGATTCTGCCAGTTGCTCCGTGTCTGCCTCAGTCATTCCCATCACTCCACAACACTGGCGACGAGGATGGGATGTTACTCATGCACCCCCATATCATTTAGTGTAGACCCTCAAGCAACTCCTGTATGCCTGAAACCTCGTAGAGTGCCTTTCGCAATTTGTCCTAAGTTAGATAAGGAACTTGACAAACTAATCAAACAAGGAGTATTAGAACCTGTAGATTTTGCTAAATGGGAGACCCCCATAGTGACCCCTCTTAAGAAAGATGGGAGCGTTAGGATATGTGCTGATTACAAAATTTCCCTGAATAGATACCTCCAAATCAGTGTTTACCCAGTTCCCATCATTCAACACCTTTTACATTCTTTTGAACCTGGGTCTATTTTTGCAAAGCTGGATATGTCCCAGGCATACCAGCAATTCCCTGTAGATGACCACACAACAGAATTGCAGACAATAGTAACTCACAGAGGAGCTTTTAGGTGCAGACGCCTTCAGTTTGGTGTGAGTGTAGCCCCTGGGATATTTCAATCCCTGATGGAGGGGCTACTTCAAGATCTCCCAGGGGTAGTCCCCTATTTTGATGATATTTTAATTTCAGCCACAGACAAACCTCAGTTGTTACAAAGAGTAAGGTCAGTTCTAGATCGATTCAGGCAAAATGGCCTCAAACTTAAAAAGGACAAATGCACCATTGCCACTAAGCAAGTAGATTTTCTGGGCTATAGAATTGATGCCTCTGGCATACACCCTATAGAATCTAAAGTCAGGGCCATCCACGAGGCACCCACCCCTACCAACAAAACTGAACTCCAGGCATTCTTAGGGCTTCTCAATTTCTATGCTGCATTCCTCCCTCACAAAGCTTCAATCGCAGAGCCTTTACATAGACTTTTGGACAAAATGTCCCCCTGGCGTTGGGGACCTAGGGAAGCCCATGCCTTCCACTCTGTCAAATCCTTGATCACCTCTAAAGCAGTTTTAATTCAGTTCAACCAGCATCTTCCATTAGTTCTTGCTGCAGACGCTTCCCCTTTTGGCATAGGGGCTGTTCTTAGTCACAGACTGCCAAATGGCTCTGAGGCACCCATTGCCTTTTTCTCCAGAACCTTTTCTTCGGCTGAACGCAACTACAGCCAGATAGACAAAGAGGCTTTGGCTGCAGTTGCCTCTGTAAAGAAATTTCATGAATTCCTCTATGGCCACCATTTTGAACTAATCACAGATCACAAGCCTCTGCTAGGCCTTATGTCTGCTGATAAACAAACACCTCAGATTCTATCCCCAAGGATGACCAGATGGACTCTGTTTTTGGCTGCTTATTCATACAAACTGATCCATAGACCCAGAAAAAACCTCGCACACGCTGATGCTCTCAGCCGCTACCCATTGCCAGTTCTAGTTGAAGATCCTGCACCAATCCATGCTGTGTTCGAATTCAACAAACTCAATCTGCCCATTACAGCTTCTGATATTGCTTACCATTCCTCAAGGGACAAGGTAATCGCCCAAGTCCTTGACTGGGTGGGAAGGGGGTGGCCAGATGTCCCTTATTCCCCTGAGTTCCTGCCCTTCAAGGCACGCCAGCTGGAACTGTCATCTCTCCAGGGTTGTTTATTGTGGGGAACAAGGGTGGTCATTCCTTCCTCATTGCAAGCTTCAGTTCTGAAGCTCCTGCATGAAGGCCACCCGGGCATCATTAGAATAAAGGCCCTGGCCCGTAGTTATGTCTGGTGGCCTGGCATGGACACCCGGATCTCCAGCTGGGTAAGCACTTGTCAGCCTTGTCAGGCAACCAGACCTGCTCCACCAACTGCATCCCCTGGGAAGTGGGAGCCCCTTGGTCCAGCCTGCACATTGACCTGGCTGGCCCAATGCAGGGGCGTACATTTCTAGTAGTAGTAGACTCCTTCTCAAAATGGATTGATGTGGCCTTGCTGCCCACAACAACCACCCTTGCAGTTACCAGGGCCCTAACCAGGCTATTTGTGACACATGGCATCCCTGACACAGTAGTGTCAGATAATGAGCCCCAATTTACCTCCTGCGAATTTGAACTATCCTTAGCCAACCTGGGGGTCAGGCATGCCCTCACAGCTCCTTTTCACCCTGCTAGCAATGGAATGGCTGAAAGGGCAGTTAGGTCAGTAAAAGAAGCCCTAGGGAGATTTGGCCAAAGTGACTGGCACTCTAAGTTGTCCAGATTTTTGCTATATCAGCATACAACCCCTTGTGCCACTACCAATAGGTCCCCAGCGGAACTCCTTATAGGCAGACATTTGAGGACTCCCCTGGACAGGCTGCACCCCCACTACGCCCCAGTAACTCCTCTTGGGTCTGACAGCCAACCTAGGAAGTTTGCCTTAAATGACCTGGTTTATGCCCGCAATTATGCAGGCCACCCCTTATGGGTGCCAGGACAGGTCATAGCTGTGACAGGGCCTAAGTCATATAGGGTGCTGCTGGAGGATGGTCGTACCTGGCACAGACATATTGACCAGCTGAGGAGGCATTGGACAGTGGCCTCTGATGGATTTGGTCTACCACCCAGCGACCCGAGTCTATCACCAGCCGATGAAAACCTGTGGCTGCTGACCGATGACACCTGGAAGAAGCATGGATGGAGGGACCTACCTGTTCCAGTGCCTGGCGACTCATCTGCAGCTCCAGAGGACAAGGCTCCTGTGGTAACAGGCTCCGAAAGGCTCCCTGAAGCAGAGGACTTCGATCGACAGATGGAGGCCCCTTTTCTGTGGCGTTCTGACCGCCTGAGAAGATGACCGGCCTACTTGCAGGACTACGCATGATCCTTGCCAGGGGAAAGGAGTGTTGCATCGATGCAGGGTTTTCCCTCTGGTCCGCATTCCTGGCGGGAGCGCGGACTACCCTAATGGGTTGATGCCGTTTGACAGCCGGCTATAAAAGCACTGTCAAATGGCATCAGCTGTTGCCGCTAGCCCAGCAGTTGCAACCCTTTATTTCGTTAAATAAAGATTCTGTCAGTTGCTCCATGTCCGCCTCGGTCATTCCTATCGCTCCACAACAATTACTATCTGGCATACAGTACAGAATAATAAAAACAAGGACAAATAGGCTGAAAAACAGCTTCTATCCCAAGCAGAAGCTCTTTTGAATTCTGCTGTATAGTGCAGTGTTGTTGCGGTGTTGGGGGTTTTCAGTTCAATGTGTGGAGGGTGAAAGGTGTGTATTTGTGTTAATTTTCATGGTCATGGTCATGATGTGCACTGAAGATGCTGTTTGATTTTGTTGTACGAGGTGCAATGACAATAAAGTAAACTAAATTAAAGATGAAGCTAGAATTCACTGTTGGGCTTCTCATCTTGACTACTTTGAAGAGCTAAAGCCACTGTCACATTGAACCAACGGATGCAAAGAGGATGTAAAATGGACAAAAAACCTTGCCATCCATTGGAAAACGTGATGCATCCGTTGTGTACTCACTGCATACGTCTTTCATATGCTCTATCTGTCAAACATCTGTCTACTGCTCTTTCATCTGCTCAAAAAGTTTTGAGCTGCACAAAACTTTTTGAGCGGATGAACTTTCCACCGCGTACGATCTACATCTGCGACACATATGGCCAACAAACGTTCCACGTCCGTTGTCATCCATTAGGCGTCCACTGTATCCTCTCGGCATCCTCTGGGCATCCGCGCAATTCACATCCGCTCCAGCAGAAAGCGAAAAGAGGGAGGAAGCGAAAGGTACGCGGAACGTCCACACAGCGTTAGTCGCACGGACATAGAAAGGATGAAAATGGATGCATCTCGTCTAGAAAGCATTAAAATGGACAAAACATTCGTATATGGGATGTATCTTGGATATTTGGGATGTCTGGAGGATGCCTAGAGTATGTGGAAGGACAGCTAGCGAAAACCGACATTTCCTATAAAAAGGGGGAGGAAATCACCTGGATCTCACTTTCAGTCCAGCAGCCCTGGTGTACAGATCTCTTCAGCCTTGCTCTTGCTCTTCCACATCATCCATTGACCTCCACCATGGATCATCGCACACTCCTTTTGGTAGCCGCCATCATTCAACACCAGAACCAAGCCCTCTTCAGACTGTTTCATCTTTTCTACGCAAAGAGAAGAAGGAGATGTCCAAGAACTGTCTGGGTCTGATGAAGGATCAGGGGAAGAGTAGAGTTTGGACTCTATGACAAGCTGATGGTGGAGCTAAGGAATGAAGATACTCATGCATTCCAGCACTTCATGAGGATGCCACCAGCCATGTCTGACGAAGTTGTGGAGCGTCTGAGACCCAGGTTGACCAAGGCAAACACCAACATCCAGCCCAGACTGGACCCTGGGCTGAAGGTGGCACTGACTCTGCACCACCTGGCCTCAGGGACCACCTACAGGAGCATGCAGTATGGCTGGAGGGTGCCACACAACACCATCAGCATAGTGGTCAGAGAAGTGGTGCAGGCCATCATTGAAGAATACCTGGAGGAGCTCCTCCAGAGCCCCTCCACTGAAGAAGGCTGGAGGAAAGTTGCAGAGCAGTGGTATCAGAAGTGGAACTTCCCCCACACCGTTGGAGCCATAGATGGGAAGCACGTGGCCTGCAAAGCTCCACCCAACTCAGGATCCAATTATTTCAACTACAAGGGCTTCTTCAGCATCATCCTCTTTGCCATGGTTGATGCTAACTACAAGTTCATGTACATCGATGCTTCAGGCAACAGGTCAGCTTCAGATGCCCAGGTATACAATGCCAGTGACCTCAAGGAGGGGCTGGAATGCAACCTCATCATGGTCTTCCCAGATCCAGACCCCCTACCCAACAACACACAAGATGTGCCCTACTTCATCGTGGGTGATGACGCCTTCTCCCTCAGAACCTACCTCATGAAGCCCTACATTTCCAGACACCTCACCCATGAAGAGAGGATCTTCAACTACAGGCTGTCCAGGGTAAGGCGGGTGGTGGAGAATGCCTTTGGCATCCTGGAAAACAGGTTCCAGATACTTCTCACCACCGTGCAGCATCGCCCACAGACCGTGAGGAGCATCGTGGAAGCTTGCTGCATCCTGCACAATCTCATGCGCACCCGCTACCCAGTGTTGCAGAACAGGCTTGTGGACCACCTACAAGGCAATGGGGACATGGAGCCTGGTGAGTGGAGGCAAGGACTATACCTGATGGACACTGTGGATGTGCAAGGCCCCAACAGAGCTTCACATGGAGGGAAGAAGCAGCGCAACCTATTGAAACACTGGTGCAACTCCCCAGCTGGAGCAGTGGAGTGGCAAGACAGGATGGTAGATGCTTAATGGATGCTTGCTTCAGCCTGTCTCATCACACTGATGAGATTGTGCCATGTATGTTGAGTGGTCCTACAATGAATAGGGCATTAATAAAGAGCTTTGTTTATGTTGAAATGTTTGGATCAATGATTAAATTGTTATTGATAATAAAGGGCCATATGTGTGGCAGCTGGGAGGATGGACCATACAGTCCCACTATGCTTGCACTGGAGGTTTATCTATCCCACAGCTATCCTTACCCACCCCACAGCTATCCATCCCACAGCTATCCATCCTTACCCATCCCACAGCTATTCATCCCACGGCTATCCTTACCCATCCCACAGCTATCCTTACCCATCCCACAAGCATGCAAAGGCTTAACCCTTTTTTCAAAATTTTCCCCAACACTTTATTAAGTAAAAAAAATGAACCATGTGTGTGAAGCAAAGATAACCTTTATTAATACCAAACTGTATGACTTTATCAAAAAGGAAAATGCCCCAAGTAAAGTGTCTTTAAGCAAAGATAAGGTGAGCAGGTAACAACTCAGTCTCTGGCACTCTTTTCAGTCACTCTGAGGCGTGCCCATGGTCTCAGATGTAAAGGGGCCAGGGACTGTGGAGGTGGCTGTTGCTGAAGTGCTGGTCTGAGGAGCCATTGGGGTGCCTGGCCCCGAGAGTACAACAGGAGATGGTGTGTGCAGGAAGCTCTCAGAGAGCTGACTCAGTCCCATGAGGTTGAGAGGCACTTCCTCAAGGACCTGGGATGTGAGGCCCAACACTGATGACAGATGTTCTGAGGAATGGCTTGGGTGTGGGGTGGAGGAAGGAGGAGTGTAGTGGGGCTGTCTGGTCAGCAGCTGGGTCAGCTGAGGTGTCTGTGGCATCTGTGGGGTCCGAGGAACCTGGGCCTGGACTGGGAAGGGCTGCCTCTGCTGTGGGAAGTCCTGGTAGTGGTAGGCTTGGTAGGCGAGGGGCTGCTGAAATCTGTGGAAGGGCTGTGACATTGCCTGGGGTGGAGGAGCAGACCTGGAGTGGGTAGCAGCAGATTCAGCTGGGCCTGAAGAGTGGTGCAGAAGAGCTGTGATCCTCTCGTTCATCGCCTGGTACTGGGCCTCGGGCATGTCCATGAGGGTCTGGCCCACGTACGTGATGAAGGGCTTGCGGTTGGACGATGGTATGTCAAAGTGGACCATCTGTGCTTTCCTTGATTGTGTCCCTGATCTCCAAGAGGACAGTGTGGCTCTGTCCCTCCGGTCTGCCTCTCTGCCTGCTTTCTGTGGTGGTGGAGCTGGGTGTGGGTGTGGGTTGGTCTCTGGTGGCTGCCTCTTCTTGCTCCATCTGAGACAGGGGATCCTCCACGTCCTCTGGCATGGGGAGTGCAGCTGTGGGGGGAGTTATCTGTCATGGGGCCCTCCAAAGACACCTGCCTGGACACGGTAGCTGTCTCCTGGCTGGAAGAGGAGTGGCTCTCTGTGGGCTGTCTGAGGGAGAGGGTTGACAGAGGGGCTGCTCCTCGTTGGCGGACCTCACCCTCCAGGAAGCTGCACCTGGCCATGACATAGGTCTCCTGGTCAGTTAGCTTGACAGTGGCCTGCCCGGATCTCTTTAGGTGCAGCTTGCCATACTCAGTGTGCATATGCTTCCACCACCCCAGGAGGACATCTGAAGTGTACCCCAGGCTCTCTGCCTTCTGTCTCCATGCTGCCTGCTTCCACTTGGTGTCGCAATAGAGCCTGTGGCCCTTCCTCCACAGGTACTCGTTCTCCCTCAGCCATTCCAGCACCTCCTCCTCATGGTCCTCGGAAATGGAGTACTACTTCCTCTCCCCCTTCTCCTTGCCTTGCTTCTTCCTCCCTCTGGCAGGGGCTTCAGGGCCTTCAGCAGCAGGGCTTTGAGGGCCTTGGGGCTGGTCCACCACAGCAGCAGCAGCAGGAGAAGCACCAGCAGCAGCAGCAGGAGAAGCACCAGCAGCACCAGCAACACCAGCAGCAGCAGCAGGAGGAAAAACACCAGCAGCAGCAACACCAGGAGCTTCAGGAGCAGCAGCACCAGCAGCTTCAGAGTCAGCGCCAGGGGGTGGGATGGTGGTTCTGTCTTTCTTGCCAGGGCTGGCAGAAGATGGCACAGGCTTCCTCTTCTTCCCCATGGTGTTCTCTCAAGATGTCTCTGGCAGCAGGTCTTTCCTCTGAATGGTGACCTGCTTGCGAGCTGCCTCCTTTTATATCCGCGGAACTTCCGCAATTCATACTCCCCGCATGCGCAGTGAACGCTTTGCATCCTATAGGCGTCTGTGATGCATCTGCTCCTTCCGCTACGCGTCCGCTTCGCTGTTCTCCCCCGGAAGCCCTGCAGATGTGTCATCTGCTTCCATCCACTTTCATCCACTAGGCTTCCTACGAACGTCCGTTTTACATCCCCGCTACATCCTCCCCACGTCCGTTCCTTTCCGTTGTTGTCCTCTCTGTTTATGCAAATTTGGGGCACTTTTAAGAGCAGATAACAATGGATGGAAAATTTGCTCATCCGCTGTGTCCTTTTTACATACGTTTTGCATCCATTGGCCGTTGTGGCCTAGCCTTAACAGAAACCCTGTTCTGCTTTGAGGCTGTGTTTCAGGTATCAAAAATACAGATCTTGCCTGTATGCCAACTGATCAGGGATAAAAATGTTCACCTTCTATCCCCTTTTAGAGAATCCTGCAAAGGGATGTTCAGTGTCATTTATACATGGAACACAGTTCATGGATTCAAGAATAGGAGTTCAGGAGTTTGGGGAAAACACAATTCTGGCATCCTATATGATGCTTCTTATAGGTTCAGCCTGCATTTTCCAACAGTACTAGAAGGATCACATCCTTCCCCATCCCTATGTAAGAAAATAGGCTGCAAAACAGACTACTGATAAGAGCAATTTGCTCTGGGGTCATCAGCTGTTGATTCAAAAATTCCTGAATGAAACATTAGTTCTTTGAATGAAATTGTCAGCATTCTCCAATTCTCCCAAATCCAACCAGAACCATGAACAGGTTTAGTCAATGTTGCTCTTTCTGGACCCTTCCATTTGATTAGACCACAACAAAATATAAGAAACAATGAGAGTGGATGATGTATTCTCTCCTATACATATTACTAGAGTCTGGAGCTATCCAGTGGAAAAAAATTGACCAATTCCTTGCAAAAGACAGTGGATAAAAGGTTAACATTCATATTCTGTATAACAGATATGCAGAACTCCCTGTGCCAAAATATAGGAAATGGCCACAACCTTCAATAGCTGCTAAAAGAGATTCTGCAGACAACCATACTAATCCTACGTCAATAAATATTTCAATAAGGTACATAGTATCTATGGAAGAATTAACACATTAAGTAAGATGAATTGTGCATTAAGGATACGCAGAACAAAATAATTCCCTGATAAATGACATTATTAGTTAAAAAGAAAATAAGGAGAAAATTCCTCACAAGTGTAGAATAATTCTGATAATATTTTAAAAACGCATTATGGGGACTGGATATCTTCTTTATGAGTTGCTTTATTGTTTTTTTTCAGTGAATTAATTAAAAACATTTCTTCCTAATAAATGTTTGGACAGAAAAATTATATACTAATGTTTGAAAAGTTTTTATCATTCAAGCACATATATTTCCAATTAATATTCTCCCCTATTGGATTCTTTCTTTCTGCTTTTTTTTTTTTTTTTGCAATTCTATGGCTCCATATTATAATGGTGTATGGCTTTATCTTAATTTAATATTTTATCTCCTATATTGTATTGTCCACATCTCTGTATTTTATAATACCTTGCATCGGGGTTGAATCAGGTTAACTGAACAAAACTCGAGCGTTTGCTGGCCAGATACCCTTCCTGATGGGTCCAAGGAGTTGGCAGCAGACAATTACTCATTGCTTCCAAAGAGAGAAATCTTTGGAAATCTTTCTTTTTTTCTCTTTCTTTCTTTCTTTCTTTCTTTCTTTCTTTCTTTCTTTCTTTCTGTCTGTCTGTCTTTCTTTCTTTCTTTCTTTCTTTCTTTCTTTCTTTCCTCCTTTCCTCCCTCCCTTCCTTCCCTCCCCCCTCTCTCTCTTTCTCTCTCTCTCTTTCTGCTTCTTAATTATTATTATTTACTCCTGGTTTTGCCTTGAGTTACTTTTCAATTTTCCATTATTGCTACCTTTTAAAAGGTTTGTTTTGCTTGGTTTTGCTTGGTTTTGCAAAAACAATAAAATTGGGAGGAACAGGGATTTAAAACTTTGCTGAACAGGAAAGTGACAGCTGTGTACTGTGACAGAAAATACCTTCTAAAAAGGTCATATCCCAGTGCTGAGCTAGACACATAATCTTAGCCAGTGAGACTCCAATTGTCTTCTTTATCACATCACTTGCACAGAGAAATATGCAATCCATATTTTCCTGATCCAATTGACAAGGAAATCCCTTAATTCTGAGAATTGTTACCTGAAAAATAGACTTAATGCATCATTGTACTAACCTATTTATGAATTTGCATTGCCCTTGCCTCTTTTTCTGAGTTCCTCCAAGGGACTGAGGTAGTCGTGAGGTAGTTGTACTTGGTTGGATTTTAATGTAAGAAGAGATTTTAGTAAGGGAAAAATAACTTTCCTGGGTGGGGAGGGGGGAGGCAAGACAACAAATGCAAAGAATAAGAAAAGCATGATCATTAACTAGAAAATAGAAAAATAGTAAAACTAAATATCTGGCACAGATTTTTTTTCTTTTGTTTAATCTTGCCTGATGCTCAGAGACTACCTGGACAAGTCCCTGCAGATTTCTTGGCAATAGTTTTCAGAAGTGGTCTGCCATTGCCTCCTTCCTAGGGCTGAGATATACTGGCTGGCCCAAGGTCATCCATCTGATTGCTTGCCTAAGGCAAGTCTAGAACTTACAATCTCCTGACTTCTAAGCCTGATGCATTAACCAATGTAGTCCCCTCTGACAGATAGATTTATTTGACCATATTTCCACATTTTTATGTAAAATAAAATCAATACAGTTTTTGTCACATATTTACCCTTTTCATCTACTTGGCTCCATCCATTTTGGAGGGGGGGGGCTAAAATGATCAAGACAATTTAATTTGGAATATCTATACACATGAAGAGGCTGTAAGAAGTGTGCCTTACCCGATAGCCAACATCTTCAGTCACCTTGGATGTGTCTACAGTACATCCTGTCTGCCAGAGAGTCTCCTTTATGCTGCATCCATACAAAAAGATGTTCTTTCTCTGAGAATGACCATGGTAGTCACAAAACACCTGGGGGTGGGGAAAAAGAAGAAGGAATCAACTAAGCATTGAAGTCTCATAAGACTGGGTTGAGGAGTTGGTAAAAAAATGCTGTCCCAGAGTCAAAAGAAGTTAATGTTTTGAGATATCCGAGCAACAGCTCTAGGCAAATACATATTGAATCAAAGAGAATCAATATTGAGGGTATTGGCAAAGTATCATGAAAGACTTCAAAAGAGATTTAAGATTTATGCAAAATAGTTGATCCCTAATAAGAGTTAGAGACGGCACTTCACTTCCTTGGACTATACTTATCAAGTTTTTATAGATTATTATCTTGCTTCCATATCCTCTCATATGAAGAATAAAGCCATTGAGCACAGTTGTCTGGATAGGAGCAGGAGCCATCAAGAGGTGCGGTGGTTAGGATCTACATTAAGATCAGGAAAACCCACTTTCATCAGCATTCAGATGTAGAAGACAATAGGTGGCTTTGATTTTCAGTCTAGCCTATATCAAGGACAGTGTGACGGCTCAGTGATTAAGATGCTGGGCTTGTTGCCTAGAAAGCCAACAGCTTCGTTTTGAGACCTGAGCACCATGCAATGGGGTGAGCTCTCGTCTTCACCTAACTCTTGCCCCCCCTAGCAGTTCAAAAGCAGGCAAATGTAAGTAGATAAATAGGTAGCATTTCAGTGGGGAAGAAACAATGCTCTGCAACATCATGCTGGCCACATGTCTACAATATAACTATTACAGTTTTAGACCAGCAATAGACATCACTATTTACAGTATATATAAAAACATTGACACATTATAATACATTAATAGTGAATAAAAATATCTATTAAGAAAAAACATGTTCTCAAACAGTTAGGGGCACTCCCTGGTTTATATGAGTGGAGAGCCAATAAGTATATGTGTAAATATCCTTTTCCAAAGTTTGTTCTATCTCCAAAAATTATCACAAATTGACAGCTATAATTCTGTAACCAATTTTTTTCTAGAAGACATTGCAGCAACACAGAATTTTGCCACTGCACACGTAATAGCTGGGTTTGAATCCTGGAGGAGAAAATCTACATAAAAATTGTCTGCCCTCCCTGGCAATCTCTCTAGTAAGGGAAGAAAAGCCACATTCTTTAGAATTGTCATGCTGGGTGAATGGCCTTGAAATAGAAATGAGCCCTACTGTCTATATGTCAGCAATGACTAGCAGAGTAAAACCCATAGGGACTCCTTTCCTTTTTTCCTACATAGCAATAGCACTTAGACTTATATACTGCTTCACAGTGCTTTACAGCCCTCTCTAAGCAGTTTACAGAGTCAGCATATTGCCCCCAACAATTTTACCCACCTCAGAAGGATGGAAAACTGATCCTGGTGAGATTTGAACTGCTAAATTGCAGGCAGCCGGCAGTCAGCGGAAGTAGCCTGCAGTACTGCACTCTAACCACTGCACCACCATGGCTCATGGATATTTGGAGAAATTATTAGAGAAAGGGAATATACTACACACCCCTTGAGTTTTAGAAGCAAAGTTTGGGTATACACCTAACCGAAGAAATAATATGAGTTCTAACAATGACATCATATGTTCCCGTAGCTGCTCATTGCACAATACAATATAAGCATTTTGTTTACAAATGATACTCTGCTAGGTAAGACAACTAACAAGTTATTAGATACAGTTTGGGGGTGCACTGCTCTGTTTATTCATTGATCCAGAAAAAACAACAGATTTACCCTGATAACAGTGGGCTTACCTTAACTGCAGATCCATATTAATTTTATGCACTCAAGCATCCCACTCTCATATTCATTTACCATTCACAGAATCCCTAGGAAAATGAAGTCCTTCTTAACCCAGTTTAAAAGTACCCATCTATGTTAAAAACCAATTCTGGGATAGCATACTGAGCAATAATAGGTGGTGATTTTTTTGCTTCTAAACATTCCTTGTTATCCATCTTGTAAGAATCCAAACCTGTGGTTTGCAAAGCAATTAAATACCTCTTGTGTTTTTTTACAGTCATAGCATACAACATACCAATTTGAAGCATTGTTTAAGCAAGCAATTATGCAAAAACATTCTTGTACACTGTTATTTCATTTTGTAAAAATTTCAGTGGCAGAAAAAAAGAGAACATGACTTACCTTCCCAGTTTAACTGTTGTGTTTCTCCCCTAACTGTTGTATTTCTCCCCTGTTATTACAGGGGTAGGCGATGGTCACATCTTTTGCTATACCAAATTTAGATTGCCTTTATAAGCAGTTATTGACTCTCATCACAGTGAAAACTGGGGTTTATTCACACAGGGGGCTAATATTGACCCTGGCTTTTGAAGAACAATCCATTGTCCAGTTTTGCTATGATAGGAAGTCAATACCCATAACTTCCAACCGCTGCCCTCCAGGATTTGTAATCTTTGATACAAATACAGATTTAAACCTATATCCCCAAAATGAAAGGGAAATACTATGTAAAGAAATCAGAAGTGTAATTAACCTCTATTTCCCCATCACTGTTTTATTTGAACCCAGAACTTGCTTGCAAAGATTTCCAGTGAGCAAAGGGAGATAAAATAATACATTCTTTGGAAATCTATCTGACTGTACATCTTAAAATGATATCTAAAATAAAATGCAACTATCTTCAAAATAATAATTCTCCAAATTTTATAATATTAATATATTGGCAAAGTATAACATGGTTAGTATATTAAAAAGACAGCAGGGAAAGCAGATAACAAGAACTTATGATGGCTAAGAGCAGGAAATTTGAAGAAAAAGTCTGAGGGTCCAATTCTGGTTGCACAAGACAAGACCAAGCCTTAAGAACAAATGAATACAAAGCCAAAAGTGAGAAATAGCAACAGACAGCAAATGCTGCCTGTGCAAAGAAGCTGAAGATATAGCGAGTCACCTAGTTAGCTGCTGCAACATCTCACAGACTGACTACAAACAATGGTATGACAAAGTGGCAACAATGCAACAAAGTGGCATTGGAAGATGTGCAAGAAATACCATTTGCCTACAAGCAAGAAACAGGCGGACTACAAATTAAATAAAATATTAGAAAAGGAAGAAGCTAAAATTATCTGCCACATAACACCACAGACTTAAAAACTGTTGATTAAAAAAGACAAAAAGTTTGGATAATGGATGTTGCAGCACTTGGAGAAAGCAGAATAGACGAGAAGAACTAAAGGACATCACAAAATACAAAGACCTGCAATTGAAGTCATATGACTGTGGCAAAAGAAAACAAAGTTAGTACCAATAGTAACAGGTGCCTTGGGTGCAATCCCAAAACATCTGAAGCAAAATTTACACACCATCAGCATTGACAAAAATAACCACCTGTCAATTGCAAAAAGCAGTTTTACTTGCAACAGCTAACATCTTGTGACAATGCACTTAATATCATCAAACAATATCTTTCTGTCCAAGCCCTTGGAAACAACTTAATAGGTGGATAAAAATGCCAAAGCCAGTATAAATATCAGATTGATCGTGCAATGAACCATAACAATAATAATACTGATATTCAATGTAGAGAAAAGTAAAATCCTACATTTAGGCAAGAAAAAATAAAAGTACACATATAGACTGTGTGAAACCAGGCTCAATAGCAGTAACTGTGAGAGGGATCTTGGAATAGAAAGTGGATCTTTGTAGACAACCAGCTAAATATGAGCCAGCAGTGTGCAGCAGCAGCCAAAAAAGCTAATGCAATCCTAAATTGTATTAACAGAGGGATACAATAAAAATCAAGGGAAGTACTAATACCACATTATAAAGCCTTAGTAAGACCTCGCCTAGAGTACTGCATCCAGTTTTGTTCACCACATTATAAAGAAGATGTTGAGACTCTAGAAAAAGTACAGAGAAGAGCAACCAGGATGATTAGGGGACTGGAGGCTAAAACATACAATGAACAGTTGCAGGAACTGGGCTTGGCTAGTCTAGTAAAGAGAAGGACCAGGGCAGACATGATAGTGGTCTTTTAATATTTGAGGGGTTGCCAAAAGGAGGAGCTATTTTCTAGCTATTTTCAAGCTATTTTCTAGCTATTTTCTGTAGGAATAATGGATGGAACAAGGAATAATGGATGGAAACTGAAAAAGGAGAGATTTAACCTAGAAATAAGGAGAAACTTTCTGACAGTGAGAACAATCAACCAATGGAATAGAAGTTGCCCTCAGAAGTTGTGGAAGCACCATCACTTGAGACTTTCAAGAAGAGATTGGACTGCCATTTGTCAGAAATGGTGTAGGGTCTCCCATTTGGCCGGGGGGTTGGACTAGATGACTTACAAGGTTCCTTCCAACTCTGATTATCTGTTAATACTGAACAAAAATGCCCTGCCTGCCTGCCTACCTAAGGATCTGCATATGTGTATGCACACACACAAAGTTACACAAATGCCTAGTCCTCATTGAAGATATGCCTCCTATCTATCTATCACTATCCATATAGTTCTTTATATTTGACAAAATTATTTGCAAAAAAACTGAATATTTTGCAAAAGTCCAGAGAAAAATGTTTATATTAAGGGAAATGAATATTTTAAAAAGTGCAATATTCATTCTGTGCCATAAAAAAAATCACCAATACATTAATTCTATATCTGCAAAAATAAACAAAACTAAAACAGAGAGATTGGGGCATCTCCCAGTCCTAGCAGTATTTGACAGAATGATTAGTGCAATAGAGAATAATTAACTGTTTACTAAAACCACAGTGATGCAAAAATCACTTCCCAAATATCCAATATGACATGGTGTGTGATTTGCATATAAATACTTTTTAATAGAAAAGTTGGGTTGATACTATGTTTTTCCACCCAAACTGTGAAAGTGAAAGGTTGAATATCACTTATCTGACAACTTACACTGTAGTCGGACACATCAACTTTAGACCAGAGGTGCTATTCAACCAATTTGCACCTATTCGAGAGAACCGTAGTGGTTATTTGGCATGGGTTGCCGAACCGGTGGCAATCCCTGGCTGGCCACGCCCCCAACCCGGTCACCCAGTCACTCACTTGCGATCGCTTTCCTAGCTTTCTGTACCCCACATCCTCTTACTCTCCAGGGAAAAGGAAGAAAGGCATGGACATTGCAAGTATCACTTTTCCTGCGTGAGTTAAAGTGTCGGGAGTGAGAAAGAGTGTGGTCTGACATAGGGGGTGGGGGTGAATCAAGCCTTGGAGCACTTCTGCAACATAAAAGAAATGCATTTTGGAAGTAGGTCCTTTAAAAACTTCTCCAAAGATTCCCAATGAATGCTGCAAGTGAAAGGCATGGACACTGCAAGTATCACTTTCCCCTTGTGAGTTAAAGTGCTGGAGTGAGAAGGATTGCAGTCTGACAGAAGGGGTGGGGGTTTCCACTCAAGCCTTGGAGAAATTTAAAGGAGCTGCTTCCAAAATGCTTGTCTGTTAAGTGCTGTGTGTATGTGTGAGGAAGAAAGAAAGAAAGAAAGAAAGAAAGAAAGAAAGAAAGAAAGAAAG
>BLBF01000068.1:14401755-14436222 GCA_015471245.1 Laticauda colubrina
AAGAAAGAAAGAAAGAAAGAAAGAAAGAAAGAAAGAAAGAAAGAAAGAAAGAAAGAAAGAAAGAAAGAAAGAAAGAAAGAAAGAAAGAAAAAAAAAATAGGAAGAGAGCGATAAAACTCTGTGCTATTATTTTTCATTGTTCCATTATTTATCATGTGTAATATTTTAAGGCCGTGTCACACTGCCCAACGGATGCAAAACGGACACAACGGAAGAGAAAAATGTTACATCTGTTGTATCTGCGCTCAAAAGGGGTGAAAATTTGCATAATTGGAGCAGACAACACAGACGCGGGGAGGATGCAGGGCGGATGCAAAGTGGATGCGGAACAGAAGCACAGCGGATGGCGCGTCCGCTAGGCTTCTGGGGGGCCTCAGCAAAGCGGACATGGAACGGAAAAAGCGGATGCAGAACGGATGCACAGTGGATGAAGCGGATGCACAGTGGAAGCCTAGCGGATGCACAGCGGAAGCCTAACGGATGCCTGGTGTTAATTGTGCGTGCGGGGGGGATGCATTGCGCAAGCCCCCCGGATATAAAGGGAAGCAGCTCGCACGTCTAGCATTCCGAGGAAAGAGCTGCTGCTGGACACTTCGAGTTCCTTGCCTGCATGTCTGCCTGCAAGCCTTGATGCCAGCCTGCCTCCAACCCTGCCTCCCAGCCTGCCTCCCAGCCTCCTGGGCAGGCTCCCTTCCAGCCTTGCTGGCAGCCTGCCTTCCAGCCTCCCTTCCAGCCTTGCTGGCAGCCTGCCTTCCAGCCTCCCTGCCAGCCTTGCTGCCAGCCTGCCTTCCAGCCTCCCTGCCAGCATTGCTGCCAGCCTGCCTTCCAGCCTCCCTGCCAGCCAGTCTGTCTGCCAGCCTTGGTGCCTGCCTTCCTGCCAGCCTTCCTGCCAGGCTCCCTAACAGGCTTCCTGCCAGGCTTCCTGCCAGCCTTGGTGCCAGGCTTCCTGCCAGTCTTGGTGCCTGCCAGCCTTCCTGCCAGCCTCCCTGCCAGCCAGCAACCTCACAACCATGGGGAAGAAGCGAAAGTCTCAGCAACCTGCCGCCATCCCTGGCAAGAGGGAGGGCCACCCTCCCACCCCATGTCCCTGACTCTGCTTCTGCTGGGGCTCCTGCTGCTTGGGCTCGCTCTTCTGTTGCTGGAGCTTCTGCTGTAGCTGTTCCTGGCAGTGGTGCTTCTGCTGCGTACACTGCTGAAGCTGCTCCTGGTCCTGCTGGTCCTGCTCGTTCTGCTCGTGCTCCTGGTCTTGCTGACCCTGCTGCTGGTGCTTACTCTGCTGCTGCTGATCCTGGTCTTGCTGCTGCTGCTGCTGCTGCTGCTGCTGCTGCTGCTGCTGCTGTTGATTATGATCTTGCTGGTGAGTATGCAGATGCTGATGATGAAGAGGCTGATTTTGATCCTGCTGGTGATGATGACGACGATGATGATCCTGCTGCTGCTGCTGCTGATGATGATGATGATCCTGCTGCTGCTGCTGCTGCTTATGATCCTGCTCGTGATTATGCTGCTGCTGCTGGTGATGATGATGCTGATTATGATCTTCCTGGTGAGGATGCTGCTGCTGCTGCTGCTGTGCTGCTGTTGGTGTGGAGGAGCAGCCCCTACAACCTGGAAGCCCCTCTGATCATCTGGTCCTGCCAAAGGGAGGAAGAGGCATATGCAACAACGGGAGAGGAGGCAGTATTACATCGAGGAAGCGCATGAGGATGAGGTGCTGGAGTGGCTGAGAGAGAACGACTATCTGTGGCGGAAGGGACACCAGCTGTACAGGGACACCAAGCGGAAGCAGGCTGCTTGGAGAGAGAGGGCAGAGAGTCTGGGCTACACTTTGGAGGTGCTCCTCGGCTGGTGGAAGCACATGCACACCTGGTACGGGAAGCTGCACCGCAAAAAATCTGGCCAGGCCAGGGTTAAGCTGACGGACAGAGAGAACTACGTCATGGCCAAGTGCAGCTTCCTGGAGGGTGAGGTCCACCACTGAGGAGCACCAGGAGCCCAAATCTCTACCCTCTCTCTCCGGCAGCCTACTGGGAGCCAGTCCTCTGGCGGCCGAGAGTCAGTCCCTGTCTCCATGCAGGTTTCTGTGGAGCGTGCCACGGCGGAGAACTCCCGGGCAGGTGTTGAAAGCATGGTGGAGAGCGAGGAGGACTCCCTTGTGTGGTGGGAGAAAGGAGACATCGAGTCCACCGCTACCGAAGCCGCATCCACCCACGCCTCCGCCACCACAGTAAGGCAGAGAGCCGGACCGCAGGAGGGGCAGAGCCACAAGGTCCTGGTGGAGATCAGGGACACCATCCGCACCAGCATAGGTCTCCTCTCTCAGCTGGTCCCCATCGAATCCTCCTCCTCCAACCGCAAGCCCTTCCTCAATTATGTGAACCAGACCCTCAAGGAGATGGCGGATCCCCAGTACCTGGTGGTGAAGGAGAGGATCACCACGCTGCTTAACAACCCTCCAGACCCAGAGGCACCTGCTCCCACCCAGTCCAGGTCTGCTCCTCCACCCCAGGTGATGTCCCTCCCATACCAAGGCTTCCCACACCCCCTGACCTACCAGGGCTACAGCTACCCTGAGGTCCAGCAGCACAGACAGCAGCCCTTACAGATGCAGGCACAGAGTCATCGGGCGACACCGCTGCCACCGGTTCCAATGATGCCACCGATGCCAACCTCGACAGTCCTCACCCCACTGCAGAGCAGGCAGCCCCACTACACTGCTCCTTCCTCCATCCCACAGCCAAGCCCAGCCTCAGTACATCTGTCCTCAGTACTGAGGATGACACCCCATGGCATGGAGGAAGGACCTCTCAGCATCGCGGGGCTGAACCAGCTGTCTGACACCTTCCTCAACACACCGTCCCCTGTTGTCCTCTCGGGGCTAGGCACTCCAATAACACCTCAGACCAGCACTGCAGCAGCACCCACCTCCACAGCACCTGCTCCCTAAAATCTTAGCCTGGGCACACACCTCCGAGTGACCAAGAGGAATGCCAGAGACTGGCTGCCTGGATATTTGTGGACTTTATTTGGACACTTGACTTGGGTCATGTTTATTTTTCAGCTTGTTGTTCAATAAAGTTTATCTTTGTTTCACACACTTGCTTCATTAATTTTTTTCTATAAAGTCTGGGTGGAAACTTTTAGAAATGGTTTAGCCTTTGCATGCTTGTGGGATGTGTTAAGATAGCAGTGGGATGGGAAGGGATACCTGTGGGATGAGTTAAGATCGCAGTGGGATGGGCAGGGATACCTGTGGGATGGGTTAAGATAGCTGTGGGATGGGAAGGTATACCTGTGGGATGGGAAGGTATACCTGTGGGATGGGTAATAGCTGTGGGATAGATAAGCCTCCAGTGCAAGCATAGTGGGACTGTATGGTCCACCCTCCCAAGTGCCACCCCAATGGCCCTTTATTATCAATAATAATGTCATAATTATCCACACATGTCAACATAAACACAACTCTTTATTAAACGCCCTGTTCATTGTAGGCCAACCAAACATACATGGCCCAATCTCATCCGTGTGATGAGACAGTCTGAAGGAAGCATCCATTAAGCATCTATCACCCTGTCTTGCCACTCCACCGCTCCAGCTGGGGAGTTGCACCAGTGTTTCAGGAGGTTGCGCTGCTTCTTCACCTCACGTGAGGCTCTGTTGGGCCCTTGCACATCCTCAGTGTCAATCAGGTTTTGCCCTTGCCTCCATTCCCCAGGCTCCATGTCCCCATTGCCTTGCTGGAGGTCCACGAGCCTGTTCTGCAAGACTGGGTAGCGGGTGCGCATGAGATTGTGCAGGATGCAGCAAGCTTCCACGATCCTCCTCATGGTCTCTGGGCGATGCTGCATGTTGGTGAGAAGTACCAGGAACCTGCTGGCCAGGATGCCAAAGGTGTTCTCCACCACCCGCCTTGCCCTGGACAGCCTGTAGTTGAAGATCCTCTCTTCACGGGTGAGGCATCTGGAGGTGTAGGGCTTCATGAGGTAGGTTGTGAGGGAGAAGGTGTCATCCCCAACGATGAAGTAGGACACATCTTGTGTGTCGTTGGGCAGAGTGACACCTAGAGTGATTTTTCTGCCTTTCTTTTGCCCAGGGCTACCACATATTTTTCAGGGTTTACATGCATTCAATGTCAATAGTCCAGACCATAAAATACACATATTTAACAAGAGTTGAAAGGGACCTTGGAGGTCTTCTAGTCCCACCCCCAGTTAAGGAAGAAAACTGAGGATGCCAAACTATGAATAGAAATCCTGGGAAAGGTGTCAGAATAATACTTAGAAGGGACCTTGGGCTGAACCCTGTACCATTTCAGAGAAATGGCTGTCCAGTCTTTTCTTAAAAACTTCCAATGATTGAGCACCCAGAACTTCTGGAGACAGGCAGTTCCACTGGTTAATTGTTCTCACTGCCAGGAAGTTTCTCCTTAGTTTTAGGTTGCTTCTCTCTGTTCAGTTTCCATCCATTGCTTCTTGCTTGTGTTTTGCTTCTTTGGAAAATACATTGTTCCCCCTTTCTTTGTGGTAGCCCCTTAAAAGCCTGTTGCCTATCACATTCTTGAGCAAAGCATGTGAGCCATTTTCCTCCTTTTGGTGGTCCATGAAAGTACATCTATAGTATAGTAAAGTCAAAAAAGGTGAACATTTTTACAGCACTATAGATAAGTTGAGGCTGGGTGATAAGGAATGGCTGGGAGGGGCCAGGTGAGGCACCCCTTGATGTGAGTGACATTGAGTTCGCCATGCCTACCCAGTCACATGACTACCAAGCACGGCCACCCAGTCACATGATCATAAGCCACGCCCACCAAATAAGCCACACCCACAGAACCGGTAGTTAAAAAATTTTAATTCCACCACTACTTTAGATAGTAATTACATATAACATCACAGGGAGGGGGCATGTAGAGATAACTGGGGTGTTGTAACCTAAATAAAATTCTTTCCCCTGGGAACTAAAGACATTTGTGCAGGTGTTCAAAAGGTGGAGACTGAGGTCACCTAGCAATTGGGCTGTATGCTGGTTGGACCATGTGACTGGAAACTCTGAGGGGAAGTGACAAAGTTTTACTTTTAATTGGGTGAAAAACTGGCGCCAAGTTAGAGCTGGTTTTCTACCAGGAATGTGCCAATTTGATATATCCCAATAAAATCTTCTTTGAGGAATTTGCTTCAGAGTTCTTATTGAATGGGATGTATTACTTGGAACCTTGACATATGTAAATTTACTTCCCAAATTTGAATAACTCAATGTCACTATTTGAAAAAGAGGGGACACAATGTCTCAGCAGTTAAAAATGCTGAACTTGTCAGATGGAATTTGACATCTGAGATAGACTGGGTTTGAGCCTAGCTCCACACAGTGGAGTGAGTTCCCCTTACTTGCCCAGCTCCTCCCCAACTAGCAGTTCAAAAGCATGCAAATTCAAGTAGATTAATAGATACCACTTCAGTGGGAAGGTCAGTGTATTCTGTTTGGCATGCAGCCATGCTGGCCATATGACCATGGGTATTTTCTTCAGATAGCGCTGGCTCCCTCAGCCAAGAAACAGAGATGAGCACTGTGCCCTAGTGTCAGACATGACTTACAGGAAAACTTCTACCTCAATATGACTGGCAGGCCATTCTCTTATGAGTGCCATGCGTCCCAACTAAAACCTCAAGAATCCTCCAAGTCAGCATATCCAATTGTTAAGCATAGTCCAAATTGAGGCACAGCCTTAATAAACCTTTGCCTTGAACCGGGCACATTCTTTTCTATCTGTTATACTACACAGTAAGCCTCTCTTTCATATGGATCCAATAATGATCGTAGTTTAAAAATTCATCTTATCTTAGGTGTTATGTTCATTTATTGATTATATGGATCTAATAAACAGGCAACTGGTTTCGCAAAACTGACAACCTGCCCACTTTTCAAGGAATTAAAGATTAAAACTTCAGCTAACAACACAATATTATGCTCCTATCATACTGGTAGATTTGCCCAATCTAGAGTCCAAACAACCTAAGCCATAGTTTGACTCGATCATATTTTTTTTAAAAAAGGGTCCAGTCTGTTTTTGGCTCCTCCTCCTCTGAATATTGAAAGGATTTCATAACTTCATTTCTGTACTTCACTGCAATATTTATATTGGTGAATTTTACTTGGAAAGTCTGCAGTGGGAGGCGGGGAGTGGAAGTGTTCTTCTAAAGCAAGGAGAAAGCAGCGTGAAAGAAAGAGGTTGAACATGTATTAAATAAAATCAATGAACTCTTCAAAGACAAGGAAAATCCAGTTCTCCTATAGCTTGTCAAGTTCTGAAGACTGAGAAAGAGTGAAACAGAAGAATCAATAGGCAAGTCTAAAGCAAAATTTGCTGATAGGTAGCACTGGCCCCTGGGAAAAAATACACAATCACTAAGTCATTCTGGATTCTAGGTAGCAAAGGCTTTATTTGGTGTGGATGTTTGTTGAGCATTTGCTACTTTTCAGTTCCACTGAATACAGCTTTCAAAATTCTGCTTATTCATGGGCACTCTGGGCTAGCAGTTTATAGTATTTCACTCTGTAAATGGACCCTAATGTTCAGCAAACATTTTTTTTCTCTCTGGAAAATTATTATACTCTCCAAGAGGTAGGAATATTGTGTAACACCCTAATAAGCATCTCTAAAAAACAAGACCCAAATTGGTACAAGAACTCGATTGCAGTTATAAACTGAAATAAGCTATTTCCTCAGTGTTGTAATATGGTCCAGACATTTTTTAAAAAACTGTGGATACAAAGTACAAAAAAAATCACAAAAGAGCACATTAAATATGTTACATTAGATAAATTGCTTGTACAGAAGTGAATGTATTAAGAAAGAGAAAATAGGATGTATTTTACAGTAGACTAGAATTATACCCATGGTTACTTATACTAACCACAGTTGCTTGCACAACTTTGAAATAAATCAAAGTTCATCTTGCAGACAAAAAAAAAAAAGGTTTGGTCAATTCCTGCCTTGTTTTCCAGCTCTTTTATCTGCTGTTTCTTGGTAGCTTGACAGAAGTTTGAGGAAGAATAAGCAAAAAGAAAAATAAACCAAGAATAAGCCAGGAAATTGCAAATACCATGCCCTAATTAGCATGTAAGAAATAAGCCACAGCTGCAGTTAGTTATTCCCAAAGCCATGGTTTCAAATGATTATTTACTGATTTAAAACAAAACATGGTTTATCCATTGGCAAGATTGCATATCACACTCAAACTAAAGCTAAACAAAACCCATAATGACATATAAAACTAAATGGGCATTCAGCACTTAACAGGGAGGAAAGCTCAGAAGAAGGAAAACAGGTGTCTTCAGGGAGATAAGAAAACCAAGGCAGCCCCAAACCCTGACTGAAACCCCATTTTTTTAACAGGTATATGCAAGAGCGTGGAGCTTCCACTGCATGATCATGGCCTCTATCTTGGCTGCCTCAAAGACAAAAATAGAAAAAAAATGATAATGACTCATCACTGGAACTCGACCTTGGCTCTTGAGGTAATAAAGGAGACCTTTGCTGTGGTAAATGGTGGGGTGGTACACAGGGTCGGGTTTCAGCCATTGCCTGTTCAAATCATCACCACTCAAGGAACACCGTTGACTGGAGTCAAAGAAGAAGAAGAAAATCATAAATCGTAATAGAAAATCCCTACTACAAAAAGCCTCAGAGCCCAATCAGTTCTGGATTCTTCTCCTTCTATTCCCTCTTCTTTGATGCCTCCATTTTAGAAAGCTATAGTAGAAGTCAAATCTCTAGAGCTGTTGATTTGAGAAAATGCATTCCTCGCTGTATTCATTATCACTCTCTATCAACGAACCTCTGTGCAAATGGATTTAACAAAATTAGGAGCAATTTTATTTTACAATGAGAGATAGATAGGGAGCTGTTTTACTTAAAAGCAATTAATAGTTGGACCTAAGTACACAATGCATGCTGCTTTAAATAACTCATTGACGTTAATATAACTGGAGTGCAGTAATCAGCAATATATGTCCCCTGAAACAATGTTGACTCAGGCAAGACAAAAAAAAGCAAAAATAAAAAAAATATCATCAAATCTCAAGCCATATATTAATAGATATAAAATGGTATTGTTATGTAACATTTGCTTGTTTGTTTCAGAAAATTAGAATGAGATGGAAAATGAAAGACTAGATTCCTTTTATAGAGGCTGAGGGTTATATAAATCACCGAAGCCTGGAGAAGGCCAAGAAAAGTTGAAAAACAGATATAAAATTGCAGAGGCCATGACCACTGCTAGGAAACACATATAATCATCACATGTTTATTCTAGAAAGTGCTGGAAAATTTTCTACGCTTTTAAAAGCCTTGATCTCACCATAAGCACACCAGGCTTTTTAAATAAAATAAAATAAAATAAAGAAGATGTTTGGGCAATCCCACACATATTAGAAATTACAGGTAATCCTTGACTTGCAACAGTTCATTTAGTGAATGTTCAAAGTTACAACAGCACTGGAAACAGTGATTTGTGACCATTTTTCACACTTACAGCCATTGGAGTATCCCTATGGTCACGTGATCAAAATTGAGATCATATTGATGACAGCTGCAGTGTCCTAGGCTTGTGTGAACATATCTTTCAATCTTCTGACAAGCAAGGTCAATGGGGAAGCCAGATTCACTTATCAACCATGTTACTAACTTAACAGCTGCAGTGATTCATTTAACAAGAAAGCTCACAAAATGGGGCAATATTCACTTAACTCACTTAGCAACAGAAATTCAATTGTGGTTGTAGCTCAAGGACTTGGAGCCGAAGAAGTCATATTATAAGCCTCTGTTTAACCAGATTCTGTGATCAAATATGGGATAGATAAATAATTTACAAGCAATTGCAAAAATTGTAGCTGTAATGCAAAACAAAGAAAACGTATAATAAATATATTTTTTTAAAAAAAGAAGGAAAGTTGGTTTCAGTCGTGGTGGTAAATCAAGGAGTACTTGTAAATACAATCTCCAATCCCTCCCACTCACCCACCTACCAAATCTTAAATACAGTTGGGCAGTTTTTAGTTTTAAAATGGTAGGATTATTTCCTGGGTTACAAGGCTGTTTACTACCAGCCACAGTAGACTTTTGAAAAGAAGAACGTTCCCATTAAGATCACTCTCCAAGTCGCTTTATTGGTCTGCTACAAAGCCATCATCAGTTCTACAATGCCAAAGGGATAAATGTTTAAAAAGAATATTTAGAGTTTGGAATTAGTTTGCTCGGGACAAAATGTCAAGTTCCCCTTGGAAGACAGAGCTTCATGAAGCCTCCCAAAGATGTAAAAAGACATGGGGAGGACTAACTATCAGAATTCAACAATGGTGGCCATTACCCAAACAGTATGTTTGGGAAGGCAGGGCCAATTCTGGAATGTCTTATTTCTTCTTACTCCTTTCTGCCGTATCTCTCCTCTGAGTTCCAGAGTTCTGGGAAATTCCCCCACCATCGCTAATTTCATTAATCACCTTCTTATTCTCAGAATCTCCAGCTGCCGACAATATTGAATTGTACTAGATTAACAAAATAAAAACCCAACATCCAGACACAAAATAATGCCTGTTGGGCTACCCCTGCCAAATGGGAGACTGTTGCAAAAATTAGCAATGCAAGCTGATGACTTTTTAGCTGAACCTTTCAAAATCGTCTGCATAAGTGCACAATCATGCCTACCATCCCTGTCCTATTGTCCCCAATTATTATTTCCTATTCCTTGTATTTAAACTTGTTTCTGTTATATTGTAAGCTTTTAACAAATAAAATGAATAAATAAATACTTTTTTAAAAAAATAGAAGCCTGCTTTGTTATTATTGTTATTCATCAGGATGACCTAATTATTATCCTTGTAAAGAATAATATGGTCCCGGTCCCACTGCACTTACGGATGCAAAGAGGATGTAAAACGTTAAAAAAAGCTTGCCATCCGGTGGAAAATGCTATGCATCCGTTGTGTACTCACTGATTACGTGTTTCATATGCTCTATCCCTCGAGCATCCATCCACTGAGATTTCATCTGCGCAAGAAGTTTTGAGCTGCACAAAACTTTGTGAGCGGATGAACTTTCCGCTGCATATGATGTACATCCACGACATATACAGGCAACAAACGTTCTATGTCCATTATCATCCATTAAATGTCTTCTGTATCCTCTCTGCATCCTCTGGCCATCACCTCAACTCACATCTGCTGCAGCTGAAAATGGAAAGAGGGAGAAACAAAAAGTACACGGAACGTCTATACAGCATTAGTAGCACAGAAATAGAAAGGATGTAAGTGTATGCATCTCATATATAAAGGAATAAAATGGACAAAAAGTTTGTACCTGGGATGTATCTCATATATTTAGGATGTCTGGAGTATGTCTAGAGTATGTAGAAGGACACCTACCAGACTACCGATATTTCCTATAAAAAGGGGGAGAAAATCATCTGGATTTCAGTATGAGTCCAGCAGCCGTGGTGTACAGACCTCTTCACCCTTGGTCTTGGGTCTTCCACATCATCAATTGTTCTGCACCATGGATCATGACACAGTCCATATGATAGCTGCGCTCATTCATCACCAGAACCAAAACCTGTTCAGACTGTTTCATCTTTAATAGAGAAGGAGAAAAAGGAGATGTCCAAGAGCTGTGTGGGTTCGAGGATGGATCGTGAGAAGAATGGAGTTTGGACTGTATGACCAGTTGATGGTGGAGCTGAGGAATGAAGACCCTCGTGCATTCCATCACTTCATGAGCATGCCACCATACAAGCATGCCACCATACAAGTTTGATGAACTTGTAGAGCGTCTGAGACCCAGGTTGACCAAGCCTAGCACCAACTTCAATCCCAACCTGGACCCCGGACTGAATGTGGCACTGACTCTGCGCCACCTGGCCTCTGGAACCACATACAGAAATATGCAGTATGCGTGGAGGATGCCATCCAACACCATCAGCAAAGTGGTCAGAGAAGTGGTGCAGGCCATCATCGAAGAATACTTGGAGGAGCTCCTCAAGTGCCCCACCACTGAACAAGGCTAGAAAAAACTTCCAGAAGAGTGGTATCAGAGGTGGAACTTCCCCCACACCGTTGGAGCCATAGATGGGAAGCACGTGGCCTGCAAAGCTACAGCCAAATAAGGGTCCACTTATTACAACTACAACAGCTTCTTCAGTATAATCGTCTTTGCCATGGTTGATGCTAAATAGAAGTTCATCTACATCGATGCTTCAGGCAACGGTTCAGCTTCAGATGCCCAAGTATACAAAGCAAGTGACCTCAAGAATGGGCTGGAACCTCATCCTGGGTTTTCCAGATCCAGACCCCCTACCCAATGACACACAAGATGTGCCCTACTTCATCATTGGAGATGACGCCTTCTCCCTCAGAACCTACCTCATGAAACCGTACACTTCAAGATACCTCACCCGTGAAGAGAGGATCTTCAACTACAGATTGTCCAGGGCAAGACGGGTGGTGGAGAACGCCTTTGGCATCCTGGCCAACAGGTTCCAGATACTTCTCACAACCAGGTAGCATGAGCCACAGACTGTGAGGAGCATTGTGGAAGCTTGCTGCATCCTGCACAATCTCATGCGCACCTGCTAACCAGTGTTGCAGAACAGACTTGTGGACCATCAACAAGGGATTCAGGACATGGAGCCTGGTGAATGTTGGCAAGGACGAAACCTGATAGATACTGTGGATGTACAAGGCCCCAACAGAGCCTCACAAGAAGGGAAGAAGCAGCGCAACCTACTGAGACACTGGTGCAACTCCCCAGCTGGAGCAGTGGAGTGGCAAGACAGGATGATAGATGATTAATGGATGCTTCTTTAAGCCTGTCGCATAACACTAATGAGATTGTGCCTTGTATGTTGAGTGGTCCTACAATGAATAGGGCA
Source organism: Laticauda colubrina (assembly GCA_015471245.1). Classification (NCBI taxonomy): domain Eukaryota; kingdom Metazoa; phylum Chordata; class Lepidosauria; order Squamata; family Elapidae; genus Laticauda; species Laticauda colubrina. The sequence continues at coordinate 14,413,674 of BLBF01000068.1, forward strand.
TTAATAAAGTGCTTTGCTTATTTTGAACTGTGTTGATCAATGAATAAATTGTTATTGATGAAAAAGGGCCATATGTGTGGCAGCTGGGATTGTAGACCATACAGTCCCACTATGCTTACACTGGAGGTTTATCTATCCCACAACTATCCTTATCTATCCCACAAGCAAGCAAAGGCTTAACCATTTTTTAAAAGTTTTCACCAACACTTTATCAAGGTAAAAATATGAACCAAGTGTCTTAAGCAAAGATAACCTTTATTAACTTTCTTAACTTTATGACTTTATTAAATAATCAAAATGAATCAAATAAACTGAATTAAGTGTCTTAAGCAAAGATAACCTTTTCTTAACTTTCTTAGGTAAACTTTATGACTTTATTAAAAAAGCAAAATGAACCAAGTAAAGTGTCTTAAGCAAAAGTAAACTTAACAAGTAAACCACTCAGTCTCTGACACTATTCTCAGTCACTCTGAGTCATGTCCATGGTCTCAGCTGTAAAGCGGGCAGGGATCCTTGGAGGTGGCTGTGGTTTGAGTGCTGGTCTGAGGCACCATTAGGGTGCTTGGCCCTGAGGGCACAACAGGGGATGGTGTGTTCAGGAAGCTGTCCGAGAGCTGACTCAGTTTCGTGAGGTTGAGAGGCCCTTCATCAAGGACTTGAGATGTCAGGCCCAATACTAATGACAGATTGTCCATTGATGGGCTTGGCTGTGGGGCGGAGGAAGGAGGAGTGTAGTGGGGTCTGCAGCTGGGTGAGGACTGGCGTCTGTGGCATGCAATGAACCTGGGCCTGGACTGGGAAGGTCTGTTTTTGCTGGGGGAAGTCCTGGTAGTTGTAGTCTTGGTAGGTGAGGGGCTGCTGAAAGCTGTGGAAGGGTTGTGACATCGCCTGGGGTGGAGGAGCAGACCTGTACTGGGTAGGAGCAGCTTCACCTGGGCCTTGAGGGTTGTGCAGAAGTGCTGTGATCTTGTGCTTCATCACCTGGTACTGGGCCTCGGGCAGGTCCCTCAGGGTCTGGCTCACATCCCCGCTACATACTACCCACGTCCGTTCTTTTTCATTCTGTTTATGCAAATTTTCCCACTTTTTGGAGCGGATGACAACGGATGGAGCCACCCCCGAAATTTTGCTCATCCGCTGTGTCCTTTATGCATACGTTTTGCATCCATCGGCCAGTGGGACCTAGCCTTAACTGAGTAGCACTCTGCCTGGATAACAACAGAGTTTGGGACTCTGATGTTAACATTCAAGACAACAGGATGATAGCTCAGTAGGCAGGTTTTTTTAACTGAGCATGAGAGTTTTGCAACCTGAAATACAACTTTCCTTCAAGATCATACTAGTCCCTTTTATGAATTAGCGTTAGAAAAGGTTAAAAATATATGTTTGAAGTTACCAATAAAACCAGTTTGACTATGCTGGTTATTACCTATACAGCAGAGTGGCTGGATGTATAAGGAATCACCTTAAATAAAGTTTATCATCTTATATAAAAGTTCCAGATCCCATCCCTCTGGGAAGTGAAAGCGGGGTCTGCTAAAAGACAGATCTTTTCCGTAGATGTAAGCCACTAATTATATGATTTGTTTGTGTTCAACACACAGTTTCTGAGGTAGGAGCAAAACAGATAATGCTTGACTTACTTGCTTTAAGGCTCTGTCACACTGGCCGACGGATGCAAAATGTTTGTAAAAAGGACACAGCGGATGAGAAAAATGTTCCATCCATTGTTATCTGCTCTCAAAAGGGGCAAAAATTTGAATAACCAGGAATGGACGGGGGGAGGACGTAGGGCGGATGGAAAGAAGCCTAGCGGATGGAAGCGGATGGGAGTGGATGGCACATCTGCAAGGCTTCCGGGGGAGCGCAGCAAAGTGGATGTGGAATGGATACAGCGGATGCAGAGCGGACGCCGAGCGGATGAAGCGGATTCCGAGAGAATGAAGCGGATGCAGAGCGAAAGCCTAGCGGATGCCTAGCGGATGCCTAGCGGATGCCTAGCGGATGCCTAGCGGATGCCTAGCGGATGCCTAGCGTTCACTGTGCATGCGGGGAGGATGTATTGTGTCAGCCCCGCAGATATAAAGGGAAGCAGCTCCCAAGCAGGTCACCATTCTGAGGAAAGACCTGCTTCCAGACACAGCTTGCCAGCCAGCCAGCCAGCCAGCCAGCAACCCCACAACCATGGGGAAGAAGAGAAATCCTCAGCCATCTGCTGCCAGCCCTGGCAAGAGGGACTGGGCCACCCTCCCACCCCCTGGCCCTCACTCTACTTCTGCTGCGGCTTCTGCAGCCCGGGCTCGCTTTTCTGGGGCTAGGGCTTCTGCTGATGCTGCTTCTGGAGGAGCTGCTGATGTTGCTTATGGCGGTGGTGCTTCTGCTGGTGCTTACTCTGCTGGCACTGCTCCTGATGCTGGTGCTTCTGCTGCCGCTTACTCTGCTGGCACTGCTCCTGGTGCTGGTGCTTCTGCTGGTGCTTACTCTGCTGGCGCTTCTCCTGATGCTGGTGCTTCTGCTGGTGCTTACTCTGCTGGTGCTGCTCCTCGTCCTGCTGGTCCTGCTGGTGCTCCTGGTCCTGCTTGTCCTGCTGGTGCTCCTGGTCCTGCACGTGCTCCTGGTCCTGCTGGTGCTCCTGGTCCTGCTGGTCCTGCTGGTCCTGCTGGTGCTGCTGGTGCTTACTCTACTGCTGCTGATCCTGGTCCTGCTGGTCCTGCTGGTGCTGCTGGTCCTGCTTTTGCTGCTACTGTTGCTGCTGCTGCTGCTGCTGATGGTGTGGAGGAGCAGCTCGTAAAACCTGGAAGCCCCTCTGATGAGGGCCCAGATGGTCCTGCCAAAGGGAGGAAAAGGCAGATGCGAGAACGGGAGAGGAAGCAATACACAATAGAAGAGGAACATGAGGATGAGGTGCTGGAGTGGCTGAGAAAGAATGAGTATCTATGGCAGAAGGGACACAGGCTCTATAGGGACACCAAAAGGAAGCAGGCTGCTTGGAGAGAGAAGGCGGAGAGCCTGGGCTACACTTCGGAGGTGCTCCTCGGCTGGTGGAAGCACATGCACACTTGGTATAGGAAGCTGCACCTCAAGATATCTGGCCAGGCCGTGGTCAAGCTGACGGACAGAGAAATCTATGTGATGGCCAAGTGCAGCTTGCTGGAGGGTGAGATCCGCCACCGAGGAGCAGCCCCTCTCACAACCCTCTCTCTCAGGCAGCCTGCTGAGAGCCAGTCCTCTTCCTGCAGAGAGTCAGCTCCTGTGTCCAGGCAGGTATCTGTGGAGCGTGCCATGACGGAGACCCCCCCCGACAGCTGTACTATCCGTGGCGGAGCACGTGCAGGACCCCCTGACGCAGTGGGAGAAAGGAGATGGCACTTCCACCACAGCCCAACCCGCATCCACCCCCAGCTCCACCTCCACAGAAAGGCAGAGAGGCAAACCGGAGGGACAGAGCCACACTGTCCTGCTGGAGATAAGAGACACCATCAGGAGCAGTGTAGATCTCCTCTCTCAGCTGGTACACACCGAGTCCTCATCCTCCAACTGCAAGTCCTTCCTCACCCATGTGAACCAGACCCTCATGGACATGGCGGAACCGCAGTACCAGGTGGTGAAGGACAGGATCACTGATCTGCTTCACAACTCTCCAGACCGAGATGAACCTGCTCCCACCCAGTCCAGGTCTGCTCCTCCATCCCAGGTGATGTCACTCCCCTTCCAAGGCTTTCCACAGGCCCTCTCCTACTAAGGCTACGGCTACCAGGAGGTCCAGCAGCACAGGCAACAGCCCTTCCCAGTCCAGGCACATGTACATCGGACGCCACCCACACCACCGATGCCACCCACGCCACCGATGACACCCACACCACAGATGCCACTGACGTCAGTCCTCACCCAGCTGCAGACCAGACAGCCCCACTACACTGTGCCTTCCTCCTCCCCACAGGCAAGCCCAGCCTCAGTACATCTGTCATCGGTACTGGGGCTGACACCCCATGTCATGGAGGAAGGGACTCTCAACACCATGGGGCTGAGCCAGCTGTCTGTCCAGTGGCACTTCAGACCAGCACTCCAGCAGCAGCCACCTCCACAGCACCTGGACCCTTCACCCCTGACACTGGGCACACCTCCGAGTGACCAAGAAGAGTGCCAGAGACTGGGTGGCTACCCGTTGACTTTATTTTTGCTTGAGACACTTGACTTGTGTCATTTTTCTTTTACACCTTGTTATTAATAAAGATTATCTTTGCTTCACACACTTGCTTCATTTATTTTATTAAATAAAGTCTTGGTGGAAACTTTTAGAAATGGTTTAAGTCTTTGCATGCTTGTGGGATGGGTAAGGATAGCTGTGGGATGGGCAGGGATACCTTTGTGATGAGTAATAGCTGTGGGATGGGCAGGGATACCTTTGGGATGGGTAATAGCTGTGGGATAGATAAACCTCCAGTGCAAGCATAGTGGAACTCTATGGTCCACCCTCCCAGCTGCCACACCTATGGCCCTTTATTATCAATAACAATGTAAGCATTGATCCACACATTTGAACATAAACAGAACTCTTTATTAAATGCCCTGTTCGTTGTAGGCCCACCCAACATACATGGCCCAATCTCATCAGTGTGATGAGACAGGTTGAAGGAAGCATCCATTCATCATCTATCATCCTGTCTTGACACTCCACTGCTCCAGCTGGGGAGTTGCACCAGTGTTTCAGGAGGTTGCGCTGCTTCTTCCCTTCACGTGAAGCTCTGTTGGGGCCTTGCACATCCTCAGTGTCTATCAGGTTTTGCCCTTGCCTCCATTCCCCAGGCTCCATGTCCCCATATCCTTGTTGGAGGTCCACAAGCCTGTTCTGCAACACTGGGTAGTGGGTGCGCATGAGATTGTGCAGGATGCAGCAAGCTTCCACGATCCTCCTCACGGTCTCTGGGCGATGCTGCATGGTGGTGAGAAGTACCTGGAACCTGTTGGCCAGGATGCCAAAGGCATTTTCCACCACCCGCCTTGCCCTGGACAGCCTGTAGTTGAAGATCCTCTCTTCACGGGTGAGGCATCTGGAGGTGTAGGGCTTCATGAGGTAGGTTCTGAGGGAGGAGGCATCATCCCCCACGATGAAGTAGGGCACATCTTGGATGTTGTTGGGCAGTGGGTCTGGATCTGGGAAGCCCATGATGAGGTTGCGTTCCAGCCCCTCCTTGAGTTCACTGGCGTTGTATACCTGGGCATCTGAAGCTGGCCCGTTGCCTGAAGCATCGATGTACATGAACTTGTAGTCAGCATCGACCATGGTGAAGAGGATGATGCTGAAGAAGCCCTTGTAGTTGAAATAAGTGGACCCCGACTTGGCTGGAGCTTTGCAGGCCACGTGCTTGCCATCTATGGCTCCAACGGTGTGGGGGAAGTTCCACTTCTGATACCACTGCTCTGCAACTTTCTTCCATCCTTCTTCAGTGGAGGGTCACTGGAGGAGCTCCTCCAGGTATTCTTCGATGATGGCCTATACCACTTCTCTGACCACAATGCTGATGGTGTTGTGTGGCACCCTCCAGCCATACTGCATGCTCCTGGAGGTGGTCCCTGAGGCCAGGTGGCGCAGAGTGAGTGCCACCTTCAGCCCATGGTCCAGTCTGGGCTGGAAGTTGGTGTTTGCCTTGGTCAACCTGGGTCTCAGCTGCTCCAAAACTTCGTCAAACATGGCTGGCGGCATCCTCATGAAGTTCTGGAATGCACGAGGGTCTTTGTTCCTCAGCTCCACCATCAGCTTGTTGTACAGTCCGTACTCTGCTCTTCTTGCGATCCATCTTTGGACCCAGACACTTCTTGGATGCCTCCTTTTCTTCCCATAGAACAGTTGAAAGAGCCTGTAGATGGCTTCGCACTGTTGCAGAACGATGGTGGCTACCAAAAGGAGTGTGTTACGATCCATGGTGGAGATGACTGGATGCTGTGGAAGAGCAAGAGCCAGATGAAGGTTGCAGAGGTCTGCACAGCAGGGCTGCTGGTCTGAAAGTGAGATCCAGGTGAGTTGCTCCCCCTTTTTATAGGCAATATAGGTTTTCCCCTATGTGTCCTTTTGCATCCTCTAGGCATCCTCTAGACATCCTTAATATCCGAGATAGGTCCCCTCTGCGAACGTTTTTTCCGTTTTAAATGCTTTATATGTGAGCTGCATCCGCTTTCATCCTTTCTCCATCCATGCTTCTAATGCTGCACGTCCGTTCCGTTTCCGTTTTGCTTCCTCCCTGTGTCCGCTTTCCGCTGGAGCGGATTTGAGTTGCACAGATGCGCAGTGGATGCCTAGCGGATGTAGCAGATGCGTAACGGATGACGACAGATGCAGAACGGATGTTCACCGTATGCATTGCGGATGCAGAACGGACATGTTGGATACATTTTCCGCTCAAAAAGTTTTGAGCAGCTCAAAACTTTTTGAGCGGATGGAACCTCAGTTGACGGATGCTGGACGGATAGAGAGGAAGAAAAACGGATGCAGTGAATACAGAACGGATGAATCGCGTTAACCAACGGATGACAAGTATTTCTCTCCGTTTTACATCCTCTTTCCATCCGTTGGTACAGTGTGACATGGGCTTTAAACCCTTAAACCCTTACTTATTTAAACCCTTTTTTTAGAGGCCTTTGGAAGCACAGATGACTTATGATCGTTTTTTCACTTACAACCTTGCAGCATCCCAAAGGTCACATGATCAAAATTCAGGTGCAATTGTGCATAGTGTCCCAGGGCCATGGCATCCTCTTTTGCAAACGTCCACCAAGCAAAATCAATGGGGAAGCCAGATTTATTTAACAACCACATTTAACAATCACATAAGTGATTGACTTACCAACTATGGCCAAAAGATCATAAAATGGATCAAAACTCAGTTAACAATTATCTTGCTTAAGCCCATGTCACACTGCACCAACGGATGCAAAGAGGATGTAAAATGGACAAAAAAGCTTGCCATCCGTTGGTTAACGTGATGTACTCACTACCTCCATTTTGCTTCCTCTCTATCCGTCCAGCATCCGTTTATTGACGTTTCATCCGCTCAGAAAGTTTTGAGCTGCCCCAAACTTTTGAGCGGAAAATGTATCCAATGCATCCGTTCTGCATCCTCTAGGCATACAGGGGACATCCGTTCTGCATCCATTACTCATCTGCTATATCCGCTAGGCATCTGCTGTGCATTCGCACAGCTAAAATCCATTCAAGCGGTAAATGGACGCAGGGAGGAAGCAGAACAGACGTGCAGCATTAGTAGCACGGATGGAGAAAGGATGAAAGCGGATGCAGCTCATCCGCTCTGTATCCGCTCTGCATCCTCTACGCATCCTCTACGCATCCGCTCTGTATCCTCTACGCATCCTCTACACATCTGCTCTGCATCCGCTCTGCATCCTCTACGCATCTGCTCTGCATCCTCTATGCATCCTCTACGTATCCTCTATACATCCGCTCTGCATCCTCTATACATCCGCTCTGCATCCTCCCCACGTCTGTTCCTTTCCGTGTTATCCGCTCTGCTTATGCAAATTTTTGCCCCTTTTGAGAGCGGATAACAATGGATGGAACGTTTTGCTCGTCCGTTGTGTCCTTTTTGCATCCGTTGGGCAGTGTGACATGGCCTTTAGCAGAAGGAATTTGGGGCTCAATTGTGGTCATAGGTTGAGAACTACCTGTATGTCTGTCTGTACACTATAGACAAGTTGGAAATCCAGATTTGGTCACCACGTTATAAAAAATATATTGAGACTTTGGAAAGAGTGCAGAGAAGAGCAGAGAAGAGATAATTTAGGGCCCGGAGACTAAAAAATATGAAGAACGGTTGCAGGAATTGGGCATGTCTAGTTTAATGAAAATAAAGACTATGGGTGACATGATAACAGTGTTCCAATATTTGAGGGGCTGCCACAAAAAAAGAGAGGGTCAACCTATTCTCCAAAGCAGCTAAAAACAAGACAAGAAATAATGGTTGGAAATTAACCAAGGAGAGAAGCAACCTAGAATTAAGGAGAAACTTCCTAACAGTGAGAACAATTAATCAGTAAAACTGCTTGCCTTCAGAAGTTCTGGATGTTCCAACACTGGAACATGTGTATATTTGTCTGAAATGGTATAGGGTCTCCTGCTTGAGCAGGGGATTGGACTAGAAGACTTCCAAGGTCCCTTCCAGCTTTATTCTTTATTAAAATATTGAAATGAAAACAGATTATGCACATTATTATTGTGTAGATGAAGGATCGACCATTTCATCAGATGGGGCTTCCCTTATTCTATTCTTAGGATGTTTTTGAAGAGGCAGAATTCCTATTATCATTTGCAACTGGCTATTCTGATTATTAGCTCTCCAAGGTGATTTTACAAGCACATCCAGTCACAGGCTATGATAGTGACCTGTAGCTTAGATTGCTTTTATAAAATGAATTAAGCAAATGAATAGGATATTTCCATTTCAAAGTTAAGTGCTCTGGAGTTTATTCAATTTATTTTTGTTTACTGGATTTTCAAGCCATCAGACTCTGGCCAGCTTATTAATGTTTTAAAAGAATACTTAATTTGGAAAGAAAAATGGACAAAACCACATCAATAATAGCCCTCAAACAATTCAGTCAGATTCCACTGATTTGATGGTAGAACAGAACTCATGAATAAAATTGGGACCCTTATCCAATAAAGTAGATGCTGGGATCATCCATGTTAGGGTTAAGGTTTATCCAGTGGCTCATGTTAATACAACACTCTGAGTCATAAACTAGCTAACCACAATTTTTAGTCAAGATTCTGCAGACTTGACCTAGGTGGTTTGTTTAAAGTTCAGTATATCATCTGAAGTCAGAAAATTGAGGTGAGTAATTATACCAAGATTACCAACCCAATTTTCTGAATTTGCATAATGTACTGGATTGTAAACAAACCAAATATAATTCTTTCATGCAAACACAGCTCCAGGGTTTAGATCTCTGAGTACTTAGAAATGCTGTTATTTCATTTCTAGAGAGTGGGCTGGCTGCACAGGTGGCATGAAACTGAGCAAACTAAAGTAGTGGACCTCACGTCAAAGACTAGAATATAAACCGTGATTTAAAATCCACATGGTATCCACATGTAATCAAAATTCAGATGCTTGGCCACTGACTTATATTTATAAAAGTTGCAGTTGGCCAGGGTCCTGTGATCCCCTTTTGGGACCTTCTGAGAGGCAAAGTCAATGGGGAATCCAGATTCACTTAACAACATGTTACTAACTTAAAAACTGCAATGATTCACTTAACAACTGTAGCAAGAAAGGTTACAAAATGGGGCAAAACTCACTTAACAAATGTCTCGCTTTACAACAGAAATTTTGGTCTAAATTGTGGTTGTAACTTAAGGACTATCTGAACTTAGAGCCACAGAAGTCATATTATAAGCCTCTGTTTAACCAGATTCTGTGATCAAATATGGGGTAGATAAATATTTTACAAGCGATAAGGACTTGTATTGATAGTTTTTTTTCCCTGCTTTGAGGACAAATAAACTAATCGCCATTTAGTAACATCTGGGAACCGATTAACTGGTTGAACAGAACAATAAGGTACACAGCTAATAAGTCAAACTGAGTTATGAAACTTTGGCTCATACTCCCAGTATAATCCAGTTCTTTCCTATAGTAGCTCCACAGCCCTTAGCAACACAACCATCCCACATTTCCTACCTGATATGCTTTAACTGCAGTATCTCATGATTGAACTTTTTTACCAGTTCTGCAACTGCTAAAAAATTATATAGTCTTGTGTGAACAGCTAGAAGGGAATTTCATCTCCAGCTAATAAAATCCAAATCATTATCTGGTTTTGTAAAATAGTAATGGTATATGTACCAAGCACACATTACAGACTCTTTATAGATTGCTAGGAATATTGAGGATTTTATCGCTCATTCTGCATCAAGCAATTTATTACATCCTTCACAGTTTTCTTTGTTGTTAGTATCATGCCTTAATTTAAAACTTTGTTTTTGAAGAAAAGGAAAATGCACTTGAGGGTTTGTACAGTATCACAAGCTCCATAACAGCTTCTTCCGTTCTTCTGAATTGTCTACTTGATCCTGTAATTTTAATTCTTGGTCTCCCTTCTATTCATTCTGCAGACAGCAAAGCATTTGCTATCTCCTGCAGCCAATAAGCTGAAATCTGCAACTGAGATATCAATTAATAAGAGAGAAAGATACACAGTTAAATAGCATCTCATCTAAACTTGAATAAGCCAACAATGACTACTTTTTTTCTCAAGTATACATATTTCTGAAGTCAAAATAATGTTGTTGAAGTCTCTGTGTGATCATTTTTAAAATTCAAATGTCAAGGTGTGAAGAATCAGGACCCCAAGTTAAGATCCAGTTTAACTGTTGATGTTTTTTTTTTGTTCATGGCTATATACAAAAATCTAGTCAAATAACAGTCAGCACTAAAGTGGTGCTAAATAACAGTTAACAGAATCCAAGAAGGGTTAGACTTAATTCTTTATGTGAATCTAACGATTCCAGGCTGAGTCCTCTCTTGACTTTGCCTGTCTTTTATCTACACATCAAATACTCTAACTTTGGCATTGGAGTTGGGCAGCCAATCAATTTAAAACAGGGTTGTCAAACTGGCAGCTCGTGGGCCGGATGCCTCACATGCAAGCTACACCCACCTCAGCTCCACAAATGGGAAAACCGTCATGAAATGTCACATGACAGCAACATGACACCATGAGTTTGAAACCCATGGTTTAGAAGGACAAGTAGGGGGGGAAATCCCCATAGAGTAGAGATTGAAACTAGGGCTAGCCCTACCATAAAACAAATTAAGGCAACTGCTTTGGTCAGCAGGTACTAGTTATGGATCTGCTGCAGGATATTGAATGACTAAGTATTTTGATCTGAATTGTATCCTTTTAATGAATTATTCTCAAGATCAGATGCAGAACTTCTGGAAATAAGATTTGGTGGTTAATCCAATCTGGCTTTTATGAATGGAATGGGAAAAAGCTAGAATACACTGAAGTCAAGTCATCCCCTAATATATTACAGCATCTTATGCAGATGGAGTCTTAGCTTACTGGACTTTCATCCTGTCAATTTTCTCCCAGACTCTTTGGAGAACAGTAATTATATTAATTTTATTTCAAAAAGAACAAGTCAACATGACTTTATCCCCTGCACCAACACATGACCTGGATCTTTCCTCTGTCCAGGAAAAATATAGCTTTTCCCCTACACCAGAAGGGTGAATATATCACATATCTTTGGTTAGTATGCTCAATAGCATAGAGAGCTTCCTTGCCCAAAACATTTCTCCATTATTCATTATTTTGCTGCCTGAGACCAGTTTCTTATTCCACCTAAACATACATATGTGTTTGAAGAATGAATCTCAAGCACCAAAATACATTGAGTTGGTCCTGTCTCTTCGGAAGAAGAACTGAAGAAGCTTCTGAAATGTCTTGAAGCAAAACATCTTCAAGCAAAACAAAGAAGTCCAGTTGCTTTTTGAAAAAGCACCTTTGGGACAACCATGACCTGGATGACTGAGAATCTCCATAGAAAGTATTAATTCTAACATGTAATGGAAAGCTGATTTTTTTCCTACAAAAGCTGTATTGGGATAGCAATACAGTGATAAGAATGTTGGACTAGGACTAGTGGAGGTCCAGATTCAAATCCCCCTTCAGCAATGGAGCCAGTGTACCAGATCTGGGGTGCAAAATGTGGTTGTCCTCTGGATAACAGCAATTTAGTGATTATCTGGATATTTGCAGCCCAGACTGGTAGTACTGAAAATAACTCATTTACACTATTTGTTTTCTCTTTTTCACAGCCAAACTTTCCTCGTAGGATTGTGTTAATAAAATTCTGGGATTGGAAAAAAACAATATATATCCCATAAATGCCTAGAAGATAAATAAATGAACTTCACCAGATGCTGTAAAGTTTCAGCAGCTGCCAAGAAAGTCTGATCCAAGAAATGCAACCTGCTTCAAGACAGGATGTAAGTACTCAATCAGGAAGGAAAAGTCATTTCCTAATATAGTACAGCATCTTATGCAAATGGAGTCTTAGTTTACTGGACTTTCATCTTGTCAATTTCATACGGAGGAGATTCTCTCAGATTCCTAGGAGAACAAAAATAATGTGAATTTTATTTCCTAAAGACAATCAAATAAGAACACAGATTAAATTGTTTGAGGGAAGGCTTTTGTAGGAGATGACCAGCTGAGCCTGACGGAGGATCAAAGATGTCATCAGTCATGACTCCCTTCACACCCACAAGTAATCTAAGTCCAGCGCACCTTGAATCCCATTGAATCTTTCTCTAATACCAATTTGCTTAAGCCCATGTCCCACTGCACCAACGGATGCAAAGAGAATGTAAAACGTAAAAAAAAGCTTGCTATCCGTTGGAAAACGCAATGCATCCGTTGTGTACTCACTGCATACATGTTTCATACACTCTATCCCTCCAGCATCTGTCCACTGAGATTTCATCCACGCAAGAAGTTTTGAGATGCACAAAACTTTTTGAGTGGATGAACTTTCCGCCACGTACGATGTACATCCGCGACACAAACGGGCAACAAACGTTCTATGTCCGTTGTCATCCATTAAACGTCCACTGTATCCTCTCGGCATCCTCTGGACATCCTCGCAACTCACATCTGATGCAGCTGAAAATGGAAAGAGGGAGGAAGCGAAAGGTACATGGAACGTCCACACAGCGTCAGTAGCACAGAAATAAAAAGGATGGAAGCAGATGCATCTCGTATATAAAGCATTAAAATGGACAAAACGTTTGTAACTGGGATGTATCTTGGATATTTAGGATGTCTGCAGTATGCCGAGAGAATGTGGAAGGACACCTCGCGGAAAACCGATATTTCCTATAAAAGGGGGGAGGAAATCACCTGGATTTCAGTATGAGTCCAGCAGCCATGGTGTAAAGACCTCTTCATCCTTGGTCTTGCTCTTCCACATCATCCATTGATCTCCACCATGGATCATAACACAGTCCTTATGGTCCCTGAGATCATTCAACACCAGAACCAAGCCCTGTTCAGACTGTTTCACCTTTTCTATGCAAGGAGAAGAAGGAAACGTTCAAGAGCTATGTGGGTCCGACAATGGATCAGGAGAAGAGTGGAGTTTGGACTGTATGACAAGCTGATGGTGGAGCTGAGGAATGAAGACCCTCGTGCATTCCATCACTTCATGAGCATGCCACCAGCCATTTTTGACGAACTTGTAGAGTGCCTGAGACCCAGGTTGACCAACTTCTGTCCCAACCTGGACCCTGGACTGAAGGTGGCACTTATTCTGCGCCACCTGGCCTCTGGAACCACATACAGAAACATGCAGTATGCTGGAGGGTGCCACACAACACCATCAGCAATGTGGTCAGAGAAGTGGTGCAGGCCATCATCGAAGAATGCGTGGAGGAGCTCCTCCAGTGTCCCACCACTGAAGAAGGCTGGAGGAAAGTTGCAGAACAGTGGTATCAGAGGTGGAACTTTCCCCACACCATTGGAGCCATTGATGGGAAGCACATGGCCTGCAAAGCTCCAGCCAACTCAGCGTCCTCTTATGACAACTACAAGGGCTTCTTCAGTATCATCCTCTTCGCCATGGTTGATGTTGACGATAAGTTCATGTACATCGATGCTTCAGGCAACGGGTCAGCTTCAGATAGCCAGGTACACAACGCCAGTCGCCTCAAGGATAGGCTGGAACACAACCTCAACGTGGGTTTTCCAGGTCCAGACCCCCTACCCAATGACACGCAAGATGTGCCCCACTTCATCGTTGGTGATGATGCCTTCTCCCTCAGAACCTACCTCATGAAGCCCTACACTTCAAGATACCTCACCCGTGAAGAGAGGATCTTCAACTACAGGCTGTCCAGGGCAAGACGGGTGGTGGAGAACTCCTTTGGCATCCTGGCCAACAGGTTCCAGATACTTCTCACCACCATGCAGCATCACCCAGGGACTGTGAGGAGCATCGTGGAAGCTTGCTGCATCCTGCACAATCTCATGCGCACCCGCTACCCAGTGTTGCAGAACAGGCTTGTGAACCGTCAACAAGGGAATGGGGACATGGAGCCTGGTGAATGGAGGCAAGGACGAAAACCTGATAGATACTGTGGATGTACAAGGCCCCAACAGAGCTTCACAAGAAGGGAAGAAGCAGCGCAACCTCCTGAGACATTGGTGCAACTCCCCAGCTTGAGCAGTGGAGTGGCAAGACAGGATGATAGATGCTTAATGGAGGCTTCCTTGAGCCTGTCTCATAACGCTGATGAGATTGTGCCATGTATGTTGAGTGGTCCTAAAATGAATAGGGCATGAATAAAGAGCTTTGTTTATTTTAAAATGTGGAGATCAATGAATAAATTGTTATTGATAAAAAAGGTCCATATGTGTGGCAGCTGGGAGGGTGGACCATACAGTCCCACTATGCTTGCACTGGAGGTTTATCTATCCCACAGCTATCCTTACCTATCCCACACCTATCCTTACCTATCCCACAACTATCCTTACCTATCCCACAGCTATCCTTACCTATCCCACAACTATCCTTACCTTTTCCACAGCTATCCTTACCTATCCCACAACTATCCTTACCCATCCCACAACTATCCTTACCCATCCCACAAGCATGCAAAGGCTTAAGCATTTTTTCAAAGTTTTCACCAACACTTTATTAAGTAAATAAAATGAACCAAGTGTGTGAAGCAAAGATCACCTTTATTAATTACTGTCTTAAGTAAACTGTATGACTTTATTAAAAAAGCAAAATGAACCAAGTAAAGTGTCTTAAGGAAAGATAAAGTGAATAGGTAACAACTCAGTCTCTAGCACTATTCTCAGTCACTCTGAGGCATGTCCATGGTCTCAGCTGTTAAGCGGGCAGGGACTGTGGAGGTGGATGTGGCTGGAATTCTGGCCTGAGGTGCCATTGGGGTGCTTGGCCCCAAGAGTACAACAGGGGATGGTGTGTTCAGGAAGCTCTCAGAAAGCTGACTCAGTCCCGTGAGGTTGAGAGGCCCTTAATCAAGGACCTGGGATGTGAGGCCCAAGACTGATGACAGATGTTCTGAGGAAGGGCTTGGCTGTGGGGTGGAGGAAGGAGGAGTGTAGTGGGGCTGTCTGGTCTGCAGCTGGGTGAGGCATGCGATGAACTTGGGCCTGGACTGGGAAGGTCTGTTTTTGCTGTGGGAAGTCCTGATAGAGGTAGGCTTGGTAGGCGAGGGGCTGTTGAAAGCCGTAGAAGGGCTGTGACATCACCTGGGGTGGAGGAGCAGACATGGACTGGGTCGGAGCAGGTTCAGCTGGGCCTGGAGGGTTGTGCAGAAGTTCTGTGGTCTTGTGCTTCATCACCTGGTACTGGGCCTCGGGTAGGTCCATGAGGGTCTGGCTCACGTAGGTGATGAAGGGCTTCCGGTTCGAGGGTGTTATGGTGCTGTGGAACACCTGAGAGAGAAGATCTATGCTGGTTTTTATTGTGTCCCTGATCTCCAACAGGACAGTGTGGCTCTGGCCCTCCAGCCTGGCTCTCTGCCTGCTTTCTGTGGAGGTGGAGCTTGGGGTGGGGGTGGGTTGGCCTCTGGTGGCTGCTGCTTCTTCCTCCATTTGTGACAGGGGATCCTCCACGTCCTCTGGCATAGGGAGTGCAGCTGTTGGGGGGGTCTCTGCTGTGGGGCCCTCTGAAGACACCTGCCTGGACAGGCTAGCTGGCTCCTGGCTGGAAGAGGACTGGCTGGCTGTGGGCTGTCTGAGGGAGAGGGGTCTCAGAGGGGCTGCTCCTTGTTGGTGGACCTCACCCTCCAGGAAGCTGCACTTGGCCATGACGTACATCTCCTGGTCAGTGAGCTTGACAGCAGCCTGACCAGATTTCTTGAGGTGTAGCTTGCCATGCCAGGTGTGCATGTGCTTCCACCATCCCAGGAGTAGGTCTGAAGTGTAGCCCAGGCTCTCTGCCTTGTCTCTCCAAGCTGCCTGCTTCTTCTTGGTGTCACGATAGAGTCTGTGGCCCTTTCTCCACAGGTACTCGTTCTCCCTCAGCCATTACAGCACCTCCTCCTCATGGTCCTCGGAAAGGGTGTACTGTTTCCTCTCTCCCTTCTCCTTCCCTTGCCTCTTCCTCCCTCTGGCAGGGGCTTGAGCAGCAGGGCCTTCAGGGGCTTGAGCAGCAGGGCTTTGAGGTCCTTGGGGCTGGTCCACCACAGCAGCAGCAGCAGGAGAAGCACCAGCAGAACCACCACCAGCAGCAGCAGCAGCAGCACCAACACCAACACCAGCAGCAGCACCAACACCAGCAGCAGCAGAAGCACCAGCAGCTTCAGAGTCAGTGCCAGGGGGTAGGATGGTGGTTCTGTCCTTCTTGCCAAGGCTGGCAGGAATAGGCACAGGCTTTCTCTTCTTCCCTGACTGACGAACCATGGTGTTATTCGAAGATGTCTGTGGCAGCATTTCTTTCCTCTGAATGCAGACTGCTTGCGAGCTGCATCCTTTTATATCCGCGGAGCTGATGCAATTCATACTCCCCACATGTGCAGTGAACGCTTTGCATCCGGTATGCATCCGCTATGCATCCTATATGCATTTGTGATGCATCCGCGTCATCAGCTATGCATCCGCTTTTTCCGCTATGCGTCCGCTTCACAATTTTCCCCCGGAAGCCCTTCGGATGTGTCATCTGCTTCCATCCGCTGTCATCCACTAGGCTTCCTACGAACATCCTCTTAACATCCTCGCTACGTACTACCCCCGTCCGTTCCTTTCCGTTCTTTTCCATTCTGTTTATGCAAATTTGGGGCACTTTTTGGAGCGGATAACAACGGATGTTGCCACCCCCGAAATTTTGCTCATCTGCTGCGTCCTTTTTGCATACGTTTTGCATCCGTCGGCCAGTGGGACCTAGCCTTTAGACACTTAGTATCGGAGATTTCTGTTGTGCTCTCCAAATTCATGGGACCTAACCCTAAGTGGATTTGCACCTTAATGAGTTTATCCCATATATTTTACCAAGAAACATGGATAAGGCAATCTCAAAAAGTCAGAGTCTCCTAGCTATACTGATGTCTAATGGTGATGTCTGTTTTGCTGTCTGAATTCAAGAGGAGCAATCCCCTAACCCTAAACAGATTTTCTCCCCCCATGAGATTTCCTTGAGTGTTTTGCCAGAAAACATGGCTGTCTCGGAAAAACAGAGCTAGCCTCAGCATCAGAATGTTCTCAATTTATCCTTTGCACAATCCTGATATTATCTCCATCTCCCACCCAACCAAAAGTGGAGGGAGGGAGAGGGGAGAACTCTGCAATCTGAAGTGATATTTTTTCTGTATCTTTTTGAAAAAGGTACTTATAAGGAGATTTTGCAAAGAACATAAGTAGCAGCATTTGGATCTTTCCCACAGAGGCCCAGCCAGATGCTACAGAGAAAGCAAATGCAGGGCTTAAAGACAACAATTGTTTATATGTAAATGAATTTAAATATAACTAAGAGATAGGCTGGAAGTAAGATCAATGAAAATGACACCAATACTTGAGAGCATGCAGGAAGATACATCACAGAGAATCAATTTTTCCTTAATATGATGTCATATCGTAAAATAATGAATCTTAAAAGGGCAGCAGGCTCTAATTTCAATCAATCAATCTCAAGCCCAAGTGATGGGGGCTTTTTTGTTGTTTTTCTTACTTCCTTCTTTCAGCTACTAGTTCCCTTTTTGGTTACCCGAGAGAATTTTCTGCATCCAGATACTCGGGGGGGGGGGGGGGATAGCAGTTGCTCTCATGCTGCTAAGGGACCAGAGACTGTGCAAGGCCGTTTTGCTAGTGTATAACAAAGCACAGCTGAATAGCCAGAGGCCACAAGTAGACTTTGATTCTATGTGAATGAACCTTTTCTAGCCTGCTCTGCTGCACCTGCTTTGCCCATGAAATATTTCTTCATCCTTTCAAATGAAGCTGTGAATGATAAAATGTCAACTACATGGATTATCCTCAGGGTATGTACCAGCTGGCTGGTTACTGCAACATCCCTAATGGAACAGGAAGATGTGTCTGCTCAAGAAAGGAGACTTCTGAAAGATTTAGGGTAAAATTAAGGCCAAAATGGTTTTGATAAAGTCATAGACAGTTTCAGCCGAGCTAAACAATCACTGTAATGGACTTAGGCTCTGGCTCAGCACTGAGAAAAAAGAAAAATAATCAGAAATCTGAAAGGTTTCCTGTAAGGCTTCCAATCTTCCAGAAGATCTATTTGATCCTAATTCACTAAAAAGGATCTTCTGGAACTTATGATGTCATCAGAGCTTAACAGGAAATTATAATATCAGTATGGGTTGAGCTATGTCCTACTTTCCTGCTTCATTCTCAGATATCTGTGGTTTATCATAGCCTAGAGAGGATCAGAAGAGGGTTTTATCCATCCAGGCAATGGGTGATACATTTCCAGAAGCTACACAACTTACACAGCATACCCCGTTTAAAGGAACTGTCAAATAGGCCGACGGATACAAAATGTATGTAAAAAGGACAAAGCGGACGAGAAAATGTTCCATGCGTTATTATCCGCTCTCAAAAGTGCCTGGAATTTGCATAAACAGAGTGGACAACAATGGAAAGGAACAGATATGGGGAGGATGTAGTGGGGATGTAAAGCGGATGCTCCACGGAAGCCTAGCGGATGGAAGCGGATGGCACATACGCAGGGCTTCCGGGGGAACACAGCGAAGTGGACGCGCAGCGGAAGGAACAGATGCAGAGCGGATGCCTAGCGGGTGAAGCGGATGTATCATGGAAGCCTAGCGGATGTCTAGCGGATGCCGAGCGGATGCCGAGCGGATGCAAAGCATTCACAGCGCATGCGGGGAGGATGCATTGCATCAACCACATGGATATAAAGAGAAGCAGCTCGCAAGCAGGTCACCATTCAGAGGAAATACCTGCTGCCAGACACAGCTCCAGCCAACAACCATGGGGAAGAAGAAAAAGCCTGTACCATCTTCTGCCAGCCCTGGCAAGAAGGACAGGGCCACCATCCCACCCCCTGGCCCTAACTCTGCTTCTGCTGGGGCTTCTGCTGCTCAGCCTGACTCTTCTGGTGCTGGAGCTTCTGCTGGTTCTGCTCCTGATGCTGGGGAGTCTGCTGGTGCTTACTCTACTGGCGCTGCTCCTGGTGCTGGTGCTTCTGCTGGTGCTTACTCTGCTGACGCTGCTCCTGGTGCTGGTGCTTCTGCTAGTGCTCACTCTGCTGGTGCTGCTCCTGGTGCTGAGGCTTCTGCTGGGGCTTACTCTGCTCCTAGTCCTGCTGGTGCTGCTGCTGCTCGTGCTACTGCTGGTGCTGCTGGTGCTGCTGGTGCTGCTGGTGCTGCTGGTGCTGCTGGTGCTGCTGGTGCTGCTGGTGCTGCTGGTGCTTACTCTGCTGCTGCTGATCCTGGTGCTGCCGGTACTGCTGGTGCTTACTCTGCTGCTGCTGATCCTGGTCCTGCTAGTGCTGCTGGTGCTGCTGGTCCTGCTGATCCTGCTTTTGCTGCTACTGTTGTTGTTGCTGCTGCTGGTGGTGGTGGTGTGGTGTAGCAGCCCCTACAACCTCAAAGCCCCTCTGATAAGGGCCCAGATGGCCCTGCCAGATGGAGGAAGAGGCATACGCGAGAATGAGAATGGGAGAGGAGGCAATACTCCATCGAAGAGGAACATGAGGATGAGGTGCTGAAATGGCTGAGGGAGAACGAGTATCTTTGGCGGAAGGGACACAGGCTCTATCGAGACACCAAAAGGAAGCAGGCTGCTTGTAGAGAGAAGGCGGAGAGCCTGGGCTACACTTCGGAGGTGCTCCTCGGCTGGTGGAAGCACATGCACACCTTGTATGGGAAGCTGCACCTCAAGAAATCTGCCCAGGCCACGGTCAAGCTGACGGATCGAGACACCTACATGATGGCCAAGTGCAGCTTCTTGGAGGGTGAGATCCGCCACCGAGGAGCAGCCCCTCTCACAACCCTCTCTCTCAGGCAGCCCACAGAGAGCCAGTCTTCTTCTGACCAAGAGTCAGCTCCTGTGTCCAGGCAGGTATCTGTGGAGCGTGCCATGACGGAGACCCCCCCCCCGACAGCTGCACTCCCCATGGCAGAGCGCGTGGAGGACCCCCGACGCAGTGGGAGCAAGGAGAGACCAACCCACATCCACCCCCAGCTCCACCTCCACAGAAAGCAGGCAGAGAGGCAGACAGGAGGGGCAGAGCCACACTGTCCTGCTGAAGATCAGGGACACCATCGGAAGCAATGTAGATCTCCTCTCTCAGCTGGTACACACCGACATACCATCCTCAAACCGAAAGCCCTTCCTCACCTACATCAACCAGACCCTCATGGACTTGTCCAAATCACGGTACCAGGTGATAAAGGACAGGATCACCGGTCTTCTTCACAACCCTCCAGACCCAGGTGAACCTGCTCCGACCCAGTCCAGGTCTGCTCCTCCACCACAGGTGATGTCACTGCCCTTCCAAGGCTTTCCACAGGCCCTCACCTACCAAGGCTGCGGCTACCAGGAGCTCCAGCAGCACAAGCAGCCCTTCCCAGTCCAGGCATAGGTTCATTGTATGCCACCGGTGCCACCGATGCCATTATTGCCACCAATGCCACCGACGCCACTGATGCCACTGATGCCACTGATGCCACCGATGCCACCGATGCTACTGATGCCACAGATGCCACCCACGCCTCACCTCGCTCAGCTGCAGACCAGACATCCCCACTACACTCCTCCTTCCTCCACCACACAGCCAAGCCCAGCCTCAGAATATCTGTCATCAGTCTTGGGGCTGACACCCCATGTCCTGGAGGAAGGGGCTCTCAACATCACAGGACTGAGCCAGCTCTCTGAGAGCTTCGTCCATACACTGTCCCCTGTTGTCCTCTTGGGGCCAGGCACCCCAATGGCGCCTCAGACCAGCACTCCAGCATCAGCCACCTCCACAGTAACTGGACCCTTCACCTCTGGAACTATGGGCACGCCTCAGAGTGACTGAGAAGAGTGCCAGAGAACGGGTAGCTACCTGTTGACTTTATCTTTGATTGGAACACTTGGGTCATTTTGCTTTTACAGTTTGTTATTATTAAAGATTATCTTTGCTTCACATACTTGCTTCATTTATTTTATTAAATAAAGTTTGGTGGAAACTTGTAGAAATGGTTTAAGCCTTTGCATGCTTGTGGGATGGGTAAGGATACCTTTGGGATGGGTAATAGCTGCGGGATGGGCAGGGATAACTTTGGGATGGGTAATAGCTGTGGGATAGGCAGGGATACCTTTGGGATGGGTAATAGCTGTGGGATGGGCAGGGATACCTGTAGGATGGGTAATAGCTGTGGGATGGGTTAGGATACCTGTGGGATGGTTAATAGCTGTGGGATAGATAAGCCTCCCGTGCAAGCATAGTGGGACTGTATGATCCACCTTCCCAGGTGCCACACCTTTGGCACTTTATTATCAATAACAATGTAATCATTGATCCACACATTACAACATAAACACAAATCTTTATAAAATGCCCTGTTCATTGTAGGGCCACTCAACATATATGGCACAATCTCATCAGTGTGATGAGACAGGCTGAAGGAAGCATCCATTAAGCATCTATCATCCTGTCTTGCCACTCCACTGCTCTAGCTGGAGAGTTGCACCAGTGTTTCAGGAGGTTGCGCTGCTTCTTCCCTTCACATGAAGCTCTGTTGGGGCCTTGCACATCCATAGTATCTATCAGGTTTCGCCCTTGCCTCCATTCACCAGGCTCCATGTCCCCATTGCCTTGTTGGAGGTCCACAGTCCTGTTCTGCAACACTGTGTAGCGGGTGCGCATGAGATTGTGCAGGATGCAGCAAGCTTCCAAGATCCTCCTCACGGTCTGTGGGCGATGCTGCATGGTGGTGAGAAGTACCTGGAACCTGTTGGCCAGGATGCCAAAGGCATTCTCCACCACCCGCCTTGCCCTGGACAGCCTGCAGTTGAAGATCCTCTCTTCACGGGTGAGGCATCTGGAAGTGTAGGGCTTCATGAGGTAGATTCTGAGGGAGAAGGCGTCATCCCCCACGATGAAGTAGGGCACATCTTGTGTGTCATTGGGCAGGGGGTCTGGATCTGGGAAGCCCATGATGAGGTTGTGTTCCAGCCCCTCCTTGAGGTGGCTAGCGTTGTATACCTGGGCATCTGAAGATGACCCGTTGCCTGAAGCATCGATGTACATGAACTTGTAGTCAGCATCGACCATGGTGAAGAGGATGATGCTGAAGAAGCCTTTGTAGTTGTGATAAGTGGACCCTGACTTGGCTGGAGCTTTGCAGGCCACGTGCTTGCCATCTATGGCTCCAACAGCGTGGGGGAAGTTCCACTTCTGATACCACTGCTCTGCAACTTTCTTCCAGCATTCTTCAGTGGAGGGGCACTGGAGGAGCTCCTCCAGGTATTCTTCGATGATGGCCTGTGTTAAGCCTGGGTTCCCCAACCAGGGTTAGGTAGACAAGCTAAA
>BLBF01000068.1:14441222-14453505 GCA_015471245.1 Laticauda colubrina
CATCAAAGCCAGAGAGAGAGAGCAAGCTGTAGCCTTGCTACTTTTATTTGGTTTTTCATAACCACTCCCACAGTTGCTATTTTGCAGTTAAAGCTGCATACACTAACTATGATTCACAGTTATTATTTCACCTAAACCAGTTAGGGTGAACAATGTTATCCCTAACAGCCTGCACCACTTCTCTGACCACAATGCTGATGGTGTTGTGTGGCACCCTCCAGGCATACTACATGCTCCTGTTCATGGTCCTGGAGGCCAGGTGGCACAGTGTCAGTGCCACCTTGAGTCCAGGGTCCAGGCTGGGCCGGAAGTTGGTGCTCTGGTTGGTCAACCTGGGTCTCAGCCGCTCCACAACTTCATCAAACATGGTTGGCGGCATCCTCATGAAGTTCTGGAATGCACGAGGGTCTTTGTTCCTCAGCTCCATCATCAGCTTGTTATACAGTCTGTACTCGGCTCTTCTTGCAATCCATCTTCGGACCCAGGCAATTCTTGGATGCCTCCTTTTCTTCGTGTAGAAGAGGTGAAAAAGCCTGTAGATGGCTTCGCGCTGTTGTAGAACGATGGTGGCTACCAAAAGGAGTGTGTGATGATCCATGGTGGAGATGACTGGATGCTGTGGAAGAGCAAGAGCAAGAGCAAGGCTGAAGAGGTCTGCACAGCAGGGTTGCTGGACTGAAAGTGAGATCCAGGTGAGTTCCTCTCCCTTTTTTTTGGAAATATAGGTTTTCCGCTCGGTGTCCTTTTGCATCCTCTAGGCATCCTGTAGACATCCTCAATATCTGAGATACGTCCCCTTTGCGAATGTTTTTTCCGTTTTAATGATTTCTTTGCGAGCTGAATCCACTTTCTTCCTTTCTACGCCCGTGCTACTAATGCTGCATGTCCGTTCCACGTCCGTTTTGCTTCCTCCCTGTGTCTGTTTTCCGCTGGAGCGGATGCGAGTTGCACAGATGCACAGCGGATGCCTAACGGATATAGCGGATGCATAATGGATGACGACGGACGTCTAACAGATGTTTCCTGTATGCGTAGCAGATGTAGAACGGACGGGTTGGATACATTTTCCCCTCAAAAAGTTTTGTGCAGCTCAAAACTTTTTGAATGGATCAAATGTCAGTAGACGGATGCTGAACAGATAGAGAGGATGAAAAACGGACACAGTGAGTACAGAATGGAAGCATCGCGTTAACCAACGGATGGCAAGTGTTTCTTTCCGTTTTACATCCTCTTTCCATCCGTTAGTGCTGCGTGACAGGGGCTTTAACTAGGACTTCTGAAATTAATGATTTGAATACATATATTCTTTTTTCCATTTATTGTGTATTTTCTCAAATTGCATTCCTGCTTTAGACTCAAAATTTTCTTGTCAAGCTACAGCTCTTTCTCCTGGCCCTCAAGGTTATTTTCATAGCCTGTTACCAGTTTCTACAGTATTTTTCTTGTCTCCTGTGCATTTTAAGAGCACAAGCATGCATTGGCAACCATGGTGCTATCTGGCTCCTGACCAGCTTAATAAAACTGAAGATCTCTGTCCTACTTGAAGAGTGGAGGACAGGGTAGCATAAAGGAAGGCCAATTCTAGGTCTTTCAGTTTTTTCCCAAATGCCATCAATCTGCTAAACAAATAATTCCCTTGCAACTGTTCAACTATTTACAAAATCTGCATTTCTATTACTATTAATCTTCTTATCACTCCTTATCACCCAGCCCCTCCTACTTGTGACTGTATGACTGTAAATTTGTTGCTTGTATCCTTACGATTAAATTGACTGTTTCCTAGTATGATTTGATTACTTATTGTACCCTTTGACTAATCTTTAGTGTTGTACTTGATGATGCTTGACTCTTGACAAATATATCTTTTCTTTTATGTATACTGAGACCATTTGCACCAAGATAAATTCCTTGTGTGTCCAATCACACTTGGCCAATAAAAATTAATTGTCCTATGATCTATGTTCTAATGCAATAGCAATAACATTTAGACTTTTACAGGTGAAACTCGAAAAATTAGGATATCGTGCAAAAGTTCATTTATTTCATAATGTTTTATATAATGCAACTTAAAAGGTGAACCTAATATATGAGATAGACTCATTACATGCAAAGCAAGATAGTTCAAGCTGTGATTTGTCATAATTGAGATAATTATGGCTTACAGCTCATGAAAACCCCAAATCCACAATCTCAGAAAATTAGAATATTGTGAAAAGGTTCAATATTCTAGGCCCAAAGTGTCCCACTCTAATTAGCTAACTAAGCCATAACATTGGCAAAGGGTTCCTGAGCCTTTAAATGCTCTCTCAGTCTGGTTCAGTAGGAATCACAATCATGGGAAAGACTGCTGACCTGACAGTTATGCAGAAAACCATCATTGACACCCTCCATAAGGAGGGAAACCCTCAAAAGGTAATTGCAAAAGAAGTTGGATGTTCCCAAAGTGCTGCATCAAAGCACATTAATAAAAAGTTATGTGGAAGGAAAAAGTGCGGAAGAAAAAGGTGCACAAGAAGCAGGGATGAGCGCAGCCTGGAGAGGATTGTCAGGAAAAAGCCATTCAAAAGTGTTGGGGACTTTCACAAGGAGTGGACTGAGGCTGGAGTCAGTGTATCAAGAGCCACCACACAGAGATAAATCCTGGACATTGGCTTCAAATGTCATATTCCTCTTGTCAAGCCTCTTCTGAACAACAAACAACATCAGAAGCGTCTTACCTGGGCTAAAGAAAAACAGAACTGGTCTGTTGCTCAGTGGTCTAAAGTCCTCTTTTCTGATGAGAGCAACTTTTGCATCTCATTTGGAAACCAAGGACCTAGACTCTGGAGGAAGAATGGAGAGGCACACACACTGCAAGATGCTTGAAGTCCAGTGTGAAGTTTCCACAATCTGTGTTGATTTGGGAAGCCATGTCATCTGCTAATATTGGTCCACTGTGCTTCATTAAGTCCAGGGTCAATGCAGCCATATACCAGAAGATTTTGGAGCACTTCATGCTTCCTTCCACAGATGAGCTTTATGGGGATGCTGACTTCATTTTCCAGCAGGACTTGGCACCTGCCCACACTGCCAAAAGCACCAAAACCTGGTTCAATGACCGTGGATTACTGTGCTTCATTGGCCAGCAAACTCGCCTGACCTGAACCCCATAGAGAATCTATGGGGCATTGTCAAGAAAAAGATGAGAGACATGAGACCGAACAATGCAGAAGAGCTGAAGGCCGCAATTGAAGCATTCTGGTCTTCCATAACCCTCAGCAGTGCCACAGGCTGATAGCTTCCATGCCAAGTCACATTGAGGCAGTAATTGCTGCAAAGGGGGCCCAAACCAAGTACTGAGAACATATGCATGCTTATACTTTTCAGAGGTCCAATATTGTTCTCTGTACAATTGTTGTTTTATTGATTACATGTAATATTCTAATTTTCTGAGATTGTAGATTTGGGGTTTTTTCATGAGTTGTAAGCCATAATCATCACAATTATGACACATCATGGTTTGAACTATCTTGTTTTGCATGTAATGAGTCTATCTCATATATTACTTTCACTTTTCAAAGGCTAGGTCACATCGGCCGATGGATGCAAAACGTACGGAGAAAGGACACAGCGGACGAGCAAATTTTCCATCCGTTGTTGTCCGCTCTCAAAAGTGCCCCAAATTTGCATAAACAGAGCGGACAACGGAAAGGAATGGATGTGGGGAGGGTGTAGCCAGGATGTTAAGCAGATGCTCAACAGAAGCCTAGCGGATGGAAGCGGATGGAAGCGGATGGCACATCCGCAGGGCTTCCGGGGGAGAACACCAAAGCGGAAGCGCAGCGGAAGGAACGGATGCAGAGCAGATGCCTAGCAGATGATGTGGATGCATCACGGATGCCTAGCGGATGCCTAGTGGATGCCTAGCAGATGCAAAGGATGCATTGCGTCAGCCCCGCGGATATAAAGGGAGGCAGCTCGCAAGCAGGTCACCATTCAGAGGAAAGACCTGCTGCCAGACACATCTTCAGCCAACAACCATGGGGAAGAAGAGGAAGCCTGTGCCTACTCCTGCCAGCCCTGGCAAGAAGGACAGGACCACCATCCCACCCCCTGGCACTGACTCTGCTTCTGCTGGGGCTTCTGCTGCTGGTGCTGACTCTGCTGGTGCTGGTGTTTCTGCTGCTGGTGCTTACTCTGCTGGTGCTGCTCCTGGTGCTGGTGCTTCTGCTGGTACTTACTCTGCTGGTGCTGCTCCAGGGGCTGGTGCTTCTGCTGGTGCTGACTCTGCTGGTGCTGCTCCTGGTCCTGCTGTTGCTGCTGCTGCTCATGCTACTGCTGGTGCTGCTGGTGCTGCTGGTGCTGCTGCTGCTGGTGGTGGTGGTGGTGTGGACCAGCCCCTAGAACCTCTAAGCCCGACTGATGAGGGCCCAGAAGCCCTGCCAGAGGGAGGAAGAGGCATTCAGGAGAAAAGGGTGAGAGGAGACAGTACTCCATTGCAGAGGAACATGAGGAGGAGGTGCTCGAATGGCTGAGGGAGAATGAGTACCTCTGGAGGAAGGGACACAGGCTCTATCAAGACACCAAGCGGAAGCAGATACCACCGATGCCACAGGTGCCGCCAATGCCACCGATACCACCGATGCCACAGATGCCACAGATGCCACCGACGCCTCACCTCGCTCACCTGCAGACCATACAGCCCCACTACACTCCTCCTTCCTCCACCCCACAGCCAAGCCCGGCCTCAGAACATCTGTCATCGGTCTTGGGACTGACACCCCATGTCATGGAGGAAGTGGCTCTCAACATCACGGGACTGAGCCAGCTCTCTGAGAGCTTCCTCCACACACCATCCCCTGTTGTCCTCTCGGGGCCAGGCACCCCAATGGCACCTCAGACCAGCATTCCAGCAGCAGCCACCTCCACAGCACCTGGACCCTTCACCCCTCAGACCATGGGCACACCTCAGAGTGACTGAGAAGAGTGCCAGAGACTGGGTGGCTACCTGTTGACTTTATCTTTGCTTGGGACACTTTACCTGGGCCATTTTACTTTTACAGTTTGTTATTAATAAAGTTTATCTTTGCTTCACATATTTGGTTCAGTTCTTTTAATAAATAAAGTCTTGGTGGAAACTTTTAGAAATGGTTTAAGCCTTTGCATGCTTGTGGGATGGGTAAAGATAGCAGTGGGATGGGCAGGGATACCTGTGGGATGGTTAATAGCTGTGGGATGGTGTTGTGTGGCACCCTCCAGGCGTACTGCATGTTTCTGTACATGGTCCCGGAGGCCAGGTGGTGCAGAGTCAGTACCACCTTCAGCCCAGGGTCCAGGCTGGGCTGGAAGTTGGTGTTTGCCTTGGTCAACCTGGGTCTCAGCCGTTCCACAACTTTGTCAAACATGGCTGGTAGCATCCTTATGAAGTGCTGGAATGCACGAGGGCCTTCGTTCCTCAGCTCCACCATCAGCTTGTCATACAGTCCGTACTTGGCTCTTCTCGCGATCCATCTTCGGACCCACACACTTCTTGGATGCCTCCATTTACTTGCATAGAACAGGTGAAAGAGCCTTTAGATGGCTTCGCACTGTTGTAGAATGATGGCGGCTACCAAAAGGAGTGTGCGACGATCCATGGTGGAGATGATTGGATGCTGTGGAAGAGCAAGAGCAAGATGAAGGCTGAAGAGGTCTGCACAGCAGGGCTTCTGGACTGAAAGTGAGATCCAGGTGATTTCCTCCCCCTTTTTATAGGAAATATAGGTTTTCCACGAGGTGTCCTTCCGCATCCACTAGACATCCTCCAGATATCCTAAATATCCGAGATACGTCCCCTATACAAATTTTTTTTTCCGTTTTAATGCTTTATATGTGAGCTGCATCCGCTTTCATCCTTTCTATGTCCATGGTACTAATGCTGTGTGTCTGTTCCGCGTCCGTTTTGCTTCCTCCCTGTGTCCTTTTTCCACTGGAGCGGATGTGAGTTGCACGGATGCACAGCGGATGCCTTGCGGATATAGCAGACATGTAACGGATGACAACGGACGTATAACGGATGTTCCCCGTATGCGGAGCAGATATAGAATGGATGCGTTGGATACATTTTCTGCTCAAAAAGTTTTGAGCAGCTCAAAACTTTTTGAGCGGATGAAATCTCAGTAGATGGATGCTGGACAGATAGAGAGCATGAATCACAGACACAGTGAGCACACAACGGATGCATTGTGTTAACCAACGGATGGCAAGCATTTTTCTCCGTTTTACATCCTCTTTCCATCCGTTGGTGCAGTGTGACATGGGCTTAAGTTTTTAAGTTGCATTACTGAAATAAATGAACTTTTGCACGATCGTCTAATTTTTCGAGTTTCACCTGTATACCGCTTCACAGTGCTTTACAGCCCTCTCTAAGTGGTTTACAGAGTCAGACTCTTGCCCCCAACAATCTGGCTCCTCATTTTATCAACCTCGGAAGGACGGAAGACTGAGTTAACCTTCAGCCTGGTGAGATTTGAACCTCCAAATTGCAGGCAGCCAGCAGCCAGCAGAAAGTAGATTGCAGTATTGCACTCTAACCACTGCGCCACCATGGTTCATGCAACCACGGTGTGTAATGTTTCCTCTTCGACAAAAAATCCTCTGAAGCATCAGTGTACCTACTCCCTCTTTGCCTCCAAATAGTTCCAAATGCCACCACCACCACCACCACCAATTAATGTAATGAGGTTTTGATGTTCCACATTCCATCTCTGACTGATCATTGTCACGCAAGACAATCTGTTTTTTTCTTAAAACAAATGAAGCAGAGGCCATGTGCCTCGAATGTGGCACACGTGCCACTCTGGCAGCTTTTCTTTTGTGGTGATTCATGGACCCCCAAATAGCAGCAGCTCGATCACTTTGCTTCCCAGCCCACCTTTCTGCTCATACAGCACTCTGTGCGGCTAACGATGAAAAATACTGAAAACTTTAAAAAGCTATGATAATTGGGAGAGTCTGATTAAAGAGAAAGAGATCTTGACTTCCTTCTTGAAAGGAGATTGATCCCAACTGCCGAGGGTGTATATATTGCTTTTTAACTATTTTGTATTATTTTTTTAACAAACTTAGTACAAAATAATACAAATTAATAAAAGAGAATATTTGTAATTCAGAGTTGAAATGAGGGGTCCTTGCTGCTCTCTGAGCTTCATTGTTTTCTTGCAGACATTTCATTACCGAAACTAGGTAGCATCATCAATGGGAGGAGGAGGAGGAGGAGGAGGAGGAGGAGGAGGAGGAGGAGGAGGAGGAGGAGGAGGAGGAGGAGGAGGAGAAGGAGAAGGAGAAGGAGGAGGAGGAAAAGAAAGAAGAAGGTATGGGGTCTTTGTTGCTCTCTGAGATTGGTTGTCTTCTTGCAAACAAAGTAACATCATCAGTGCTAGAAGAGAGCTTGCTCTCTATTGTAGCACTGATGATTTTACCTAGTTTGGGTAATAATGAAATGTTTGGAAAAAAACAACCAAGCTCAGAGAGCACTAAGGACCCCTCCATTTAAACTAAATTAAAAGGGGAAAAGAGCTCAGGAAGTATAAAAAAAGTAGAGGAGAAAAGAAAAGAAAAAGAGAGGACAGACAATAATGAAGTGGCTTGTAATCTTCATTACACCAAGTACAAGCTAACATACTAATTTAAAATTACAAATAAAAAACCTCTTCATCCCATAGCCTATTTTTATCTATACACAATCCAGAAATCAACATGGTTTCAAAAAAATCCACCAATAGGAAGAAATTAGAGGTGAAGACTGTACAGATAAAAAAAAGGAATACAGACCTGGAATATTTCATCAGGGAAACAGTCCAACTTTATATTCCATCTTTTGGCTCTGTACAATCGTTCCTTTTAAATTCTTCCTATATTAGTGAAGGATTTGATCTTACATCACTTTTTGGCATTGAAAATAAGTTTTCAAAGCTTTTACCAGACTACTTTGTAAATCCCATAAAGAGGTATTGACCAGGATTTCTTGATAGAACTGTTCCAGATGCAGATCCTTTTCTCCAAGGGTGCATGTATTGAAGCTTCCCAGCAATGAATGTAAGTTACTTTGGATCTACAAATCAATCCTAGGTTTTATGGTTAAGGAGAGGCTGCATCAAGGGTACATAGAGGGATCATGCTCTTTAGAATAAAATAGAATAGAATAGAATAACAGAATTGGAAGGGACCTTGGAGGTCTTCTAGTGCAACCCCCTGCTTAGGCAAGAAACCCTATACCACTTCAGACAAATTGTCCAATCTCTTCTTTAAAACTTCCAATGTTGGAGCATTGACAAATTCTGCAGGCAAGTTGTTCCACTGGTTAATTGTTCCCACTGTCAGAAAATTTCTCCTTAGTTTTAGGTTGCTTCTCTCCTTGATTAGTTTCCACCTGTTGCTTCTTGTGCTACCTTCAGGTGCTTTGGATAATAGGATGACCCACTGTTCTTTGTGGCAACCCCTGAGATATTGGAACACTACTATCATGTCACCCTTAGTCCTTCTTTTCATTAAACTAGACATACCCAATTCCAGAAACCTTCTTTCATAAGTTTTAGCTTCCAGTCCCTGATCACCTTTGTTGTTCTTCTCTGTACTTTTTCTAGAGTCTCAACATCTTTTTTTAACATCATGGTGACCAAAACTGGAAGCAGTATTCCAAGTGTGGCCTTTCCAAGACATTATAAAGTGGTATTGACTGTCATATTTTCTATGACAGGCAACTACAGATATTAAGACTAGAAATAAAAGGTATAAATTGCATTTAAATGTAAAATTTCCTGACAGCAATATTAGTAAAGAAGTGGAAAAATCCACTGATGCAGGTTATTTTCCATTTCTGGAAAAGCTGGACATCTAAAGTATGGCTTAACTGGTATTAATGCATTTAGCGTGACATTGGACTGGATGGTTTTGGTGTATGTGGTATTTTTTTCATTCTGAGATGAAGCATTGTAAAAAAAATTTTTTTTTAAAGAACAACATCAGAATTTCAGGTCCCTCCCTCCCCCCCCCCTCTCTCCCCCAAATATTCTATTTTAGTTTCCTTGATTTTTCCTCTTGACTTTTTAATAAGAGGTACAAAGTTCCTCTGGGATAATTCTTTAACTTTTGCTGGAGGGTACATCTCCAAAAGTGTTGTGGGGACCTTCATCAGATGAGCAATTCAGCTATGTACTGATACAGAATCTCTTTATGCTGAGTTACCTGTAAAGTCATGGCATCAATTATGAATCAATCCATTATCCTCCACTTAGAAACAAACAACTTACTCTCCAACAAACAATTTGGCTTCAGAAAAAAACTATCCTGTAATCTGCAACTCTTACACTGAAGAAACATATGGACTACACAAATCTATCAGGGCAAAGCAATAGATGCAATCTACATAGACTTCTGCAAAGCCTTTGATTCAGTGGCACATGACAAACTACTACTGAAACTAAAATCTTATGGTATCTCTGGACAGCTGCACAACTGGATAGAAGCATTCCTGTCAAACAAATGGTCAAAATTGGGACCATCCTATCAAATTCTGTACCTGTCAACAGTGGTGTCCCCCAAGGCAGTATTCTAGGACCAACTCTCTTCATACTCTACATAAATGACCTCTGTGATCATATTAAGAGCAACTGCATTCTCTTCGCTGATGATGTAAAGCTATTCAAGACCACAGACAATACTGCTACCCTTCAAAAAGACCTCGACTATGTATCAGAATGGTCAAACAAATGGCAACTTCAAATCTCAACAAATAAATGCTCTGTCTTACATATTGGCAAAAAAAATCAGAAAATAAAATACAGGCTGAATAATCAAGACCTTGTTGATGATCCAAACTCTGTCAAGGACCTTGGAATACTCACCTCTAATGATCTAAGTGCTAGAGCCCACTGTAACTACATAGCCAAAAAGGCATTAAGAGTTGTTAATCTAATCCTTCATAGCTTTTTCTCTGGTAATATCACACTACTAACCAGAGCATACAAAACATTTGCTAGACCAATCCTCAAATACAGCTAATCAATCTGGAATCCACATTACATATCTGATATTAACACAGTTGAGAAAGTCCAGAAATATTTCACAAGAAGAGTTCTACACTACTCTACTCATTGCAGAATACCTTATGCCACAAGACTTGAAATTCTAGACCTAGAAAGCCTAGAACTACACTTGTCTTCGGTCCGATCTAAGTATGGTATATAAAATCATACATTGCAATGTCCTATCTGTCAATGAATACTTCAGCTTCAACCATAACAACACAAGAGCACACAATATATACAAATTCAAGGTTAACCGCACCAAACTTGATTGCAGGAAATATAACTTCAACTCTACCTGACTCTGTGGTTTCTTCCCCAAACCCCAAAAACTTTAATCTTAGCCTTACTAAGGTTTGTTGGGGGCATGCATAAGTGCATGCTTATGTCCCTGTCCTACTGGTTTTTTTATATGTATCTATTTCTTGTATTCATAACTATGTTTATACTTATACCTATTATCTTGTAAGCGATTGACAAATCAAATTAAATATATATATATATATATATATCTCCCTTACACACGCTCCAAAATCTTCCCTCTCTCCTTTTCTTAAAATTGTTTTTGGAAAAGGAATTGCTTTGGGTTTCATTCTCAGCAACATTCTCTTTTCAGTTACCTAGCCTGAATCTGGAGTAGCTGCTCGTCTCTTCCCAGGAAGGCAAACACAAAGTTTGGACATGATTTACAGCAGACAAAGCCACCAGCTGACATGCAGGAAGGGACTTCCTACTTTTCCTATGAAGTAAATTATAGCTCTTTCAAGGCAGCATTAGCTGTAATATGCTGAGTGAACAATCAATCCTGTCTTTTGCTAGCTCAGCTCCCTTCTAAAGGAAAGCAGGAGTGGAAAAGGGATTTTGAATCTCTATAATCATTCCTATCCATAACTAATAATCCTAGTATTGCAGGTTGCAGTTTTAAGTTTACTTGATCAGTTTTAAATGAGAGTTGCAGTTTTAAGTCTACTTGATCAAAGGAGGCACTGATGGCTACGGGCAGGGGTGGGATTCTACCAGTTCGCACCTATTCGCTAGAACCGGTTGTTAACATTCTAAGCACTCTGGAGAACCGGTTGTTAGAAGAAATTACTGGCCCAATCCTGTAAGGAAGGCAGGAAGGAAACATTCTAGTATTGCTTACAGAAACTGCCTCTCCGTTAACTCTTACTACATTCTTGGCATTCTTGGTTCTCAGGAACTTGTCTGGAGTTTTTTCTCCCTCCTTTGCTGGTACTTTGCTTGTGTGGAGTGACCATTCAAAGTTACAACGGCAGTGAAAAAAGTGACTTTCACATTTACAACTGTTGCAGCATCCCCACAGTCATGGAAGCCAGGCAAGGAGATGCATGCCTCGATGTGAGTGATATTGAGTTGGCCACACCCAGCCAATACCATGACCACCAAGCCATGCCCACCAACTAAGAACTGGTTGTTAAAAAATTTAAATCCCACCCCTGGTTATGGGTGATGAGAGAAATAAATCTAAAGACTACGACCATCTCTGTGTGGAGCTTCCACATGTCCTCATCTTTGTCTCTGGGATGACCTTGAAGATGGAGCAAATGATGAAAACCTAATTTATTATCTGATCTTATATTTTTTTAAAAAAGATAAAAACCAAGTTTTAGGGAAAGTGACATCAGTGCCCGATATTGAATCAACAGAAATCATAAATCCTCAAAGTTTACAATTTCTTCATTTGTATTTCATTTTGGGCATTTCATAATGAGGTGCTTACAATGCCAATAATCCATCTCTCCTTGAGCAGCTTGCAAAACATGTACTATACAACATGGATGAATGTCTTCTGTAGCCCTTTACGCTGCATGATTTCTCTCCTTCTAAAAGAATGTTTAAAACAAATCCTCTTTCATTAAATTGAAGAAGAACTGGTTTGGAAAAAAGTACTAGTCCTAGAGCATCCAACCAAGAAAAGAAGGGAAAACTCAAATACACAAGGCTGATTTATCTAAATAAAATTAGAAAAGAAAATTAAATCAAGAGATATGGACACTTCAAGCTTCGTTTCTTTTTCTCATAATGTGAACCAACAACATTATTTGAATGCTAATTTCCTGAACTCTGGTGAGGAAGGCAGGAAGGCAGGAAGGAAAGCAGGAAGGAAGGAAGAGAAAGGAAGGGAGGGAGGGAGGGAGAGAAAAGAGGGATGGAGGGAGAAAAGAGGGAAGAAAGGAAGGAAGGAAGGAAGGAAGGAAGGAAGGAAGGAAGGAAGGAAG
>BLBF01000068.1:14453515-14480635 GCA_015471245.1 Laticauda colubrina
AAGGAAGGAAGGAAGGAAGGAAGGAAGGAAGGAAGGAAGGAAGGAAGGAAGAAAGAAAGAAAGAAAGAAAGAAAGAAGAAAGAAAGAAAGAAAGAAAGAAAGAAAGAAAGAAAGAAAGAAAGAAAGAAAGAAAGAAAGAAAGAAAGAAAGAAAGAAAGAGCAGACAGGCAGCTATGCATGCATAATTGTTGCTCATCCAACCACAATCTCTGGACACTTCTCAGTTGTAAAGTGAAATGAAGCATCCCATGCACATTTGTAAAATAAATGCAAAAGCAGACAAGAAAGGTTATTTTGAAACTCCTTTAAAATATGGCTACCTTCTACAGGGTCCTTGCTTGCAACAGTGATTCTGCAGTACAGCTTGGAAAGGCTGTTTTTTTAAAAAAATGGGTCGTCAGATGGAATTATATCAGTGAGGGGATGGAGGGAGGTTAATGAAAAAGTAGGAGGATTAAAGAGGAATCCCCTTGAGAATCTTGCATCTAAATCATTTCACAGACTAAAGTTACTTGGGAAAACTTAATTTTAGTATTTGAGTTAACAAAATCCTGGGTGGTTTGTATTAGGTTGAATTTGTTCATCTCCTGGGTGGTTTGTATTAGGTTGGATTTGTTCATCTCCACTGTCAACGGTAATGTGGGGATCCTGCAATGCAAAATGACTTCCTCTAACTGGGTTCAGTTCCTAGACTCTTGCACACAATTTTCTTGGTCGTAATATAGTTACTGCATCACAGGAAGTTTCATGCATTTCCATCGTAGCCTAAAATCTCCAGTGCAGTTTTTAAACTTGGCAACTTTAAGATGTCTGGACTTCAACTCTCAGAATTCATGCTGTCTAGGGAATTCTGGAAGTTGAAGTCCAGACATCTTAAAATGACCAAGGTTGAGAAATACTGTTCTAGTGGTCTGACATCTGATTCTCTCCAATAATTTGTATGGAGGACCAAAGGGTGCTTTTTCAAGAGAAAACTTGAAGACATTTTGCTTCTCATTCAAGAAGATTCTTCAGTTCTGTAGAACTGATGGTTGAGTAGTCCAAGCCAGTACATTCAAGAGAGAAGCATAATGGAAATTGTACTTCAATTCAGCTACACCTTCAGCCCCATCAACTGCTCCAAGAAAATACAACCTCAACTTTTTTTGCAGAAGTTTAAAGTGATATTTTTTCTTATATCTCATATGTTTCCTTGTTGATTAAATAATAAAATATACACTGTATTCTTTAAAGTCTAGAAGTGATTCTTTATATTTTTAGGATCTTTTGCAGTCTTATATAGTAATGCCAGGATTTGGGTGGACTCTGTGCATTCAAATAAAGGACTCTACCATTCAAAGTAAGCCAAGTCAATTTGTGTTGTGTCTTCTTCCTTTTCTGTCTATCATCCTTTTCCCCAAAGTCAAACAGGCTTCTGTTTTTTTTCTCATTCTGAGGGAGCTTTAGAGTTTCTTTCATATTTCTTTTTTCAGCTTGACCTCTACATATTCTGAATAAAAATAAAGTTGTGCTGCTACCAGATTTTAAACACACTAAGGTAGAGTTTGACCAAAGTGGGAATCCTTTTGGAATAAACCCACAAAGCATTGCACTGCACATATGGTAATTCTTAAAGCATGACCAGGCGGCTGCCAAATGCTTGCTACCCTTAGGGAACTCAGAAGCTGGCTGTGCTCTTATTTTTATACAAGTCTGCACTCCATCACTGGCTGGAGGAGGCAGCATCTGTTCAGCTGTCAGAGCCCGGCTGTTGCCTACTAGAAGCAAACGTGTGAATTAACGCTACATGTAAATATTAGCAAAACATGAATTATGAAGTCAGCTCCTGGTGTTGGACATTGTTTAATGAGAGATGCTCTCCAGTGGAGGCGTATCAATACATATGACAATGGCTTATTCCTGGAACATGCAAGAAGTACAGGATTCTTGCTACCGAGTTTTTGAAGATGAGGTGATATGAAGTTTGTACATTTAAATACATCAGGGAGGAGTGTGTTTGACAACAAATTGTGACTTGGATTGCACAAACATCCCCCCAACTGCAGGGTGGGATTTTAGTCCATTCTGAAGCTGGATTTTAAAAAGAGAATTTACACCTATAATTCTGTTATATTCTGTTCTAATTCTAAAATAAAGTAGGGAGAAATCAGAACAGAGGCTGAGAATCTTTGCAAATTTCATGCAGGGTATGTTGATGGCATTACCCACATATATTTATTTTATTAAGGTCTTGGGATTTAAGAGCTGACCAGCAGTGAAGCTGATGCAATCTCATCTGATGCAACAAGGATGAATCAACATAGCATTAGTACTGCCTCTTTAAGACTGAGGATCGGTTCTACCCTTTAAGAGGTATTTATATAAAGCCAGGCATGAGAGGTCATGTCCTCTCTCCTTGTGTCTGGTATTCATTGCAGAGTTCTCAGTGTAGAGTTAAGAGGAAGAAAGATTTCTTGTAAGGTATTTTGTCTACCATATATATGTCTGTATATAACTGTTGTATATAAACTACGGTTAAATGTCTAAGTCTCTATGTGCTGTGTTTTGCTCCTGGGTTGTCTCATAATAACAGTAATGCTGCAAATGCTCTGACATATTTGGAACATTTATATGGCCATTCAATGCACTCACTATGACTCCTGATCTTGTGTTAGCTTGCCAATATTTTGACAGTGTTACCTTAATATTTTGTGAATCTCATGCAATAGTGCTTCATGAGATAGTGCAAGATTTTTGGCCATGATTATTTTTTTACCCTAATTGAAAGGCAGATATAAATGCCAATTCATGTGGAACAAATATTCTGACCATTCAGATCCATGTTGCTAGTACTTCTCTTAAACTATGCAATAAAGAAAGGTGAGCCACTTCTGATTTCATCTATAAAGATGATCCTATAAAAATATGCTTCCCCACTCTCTTTCACACACACACAACTGTGATTTAGAGAGTTTATTAACATTCCAAGCAATTCCCTTCACCAAAACCCAGAACTCTCCCAATGAAGTTCAGCCATGAGCAGACCAAAGTTAATCAACAAAGCAATGGCCCAATAGTCCACAAAGCACTTGAAATTTGCTCAAACAAAATAAGTCCACCAAACAAACTTAAATCCACCAGGCAAAACTTAAATCCACACCCAAAGGAGCTCATGAGGCAAGAGAAATCCAGAATTTCCAAGACATTATTTGATTCCAAACATGGTGTTAATTCAGAGTGAGGTAGGAAACATGTTGACCAGAAAATACATAGCTTGAAAACAAACACAATGCTCTCAGCAATGCCCCCATCTGTTTGCAGTGATAAATAACAAGGTTCTGATATAGCCCATCAAAATGGGTGGAGCTTTCTCCTCTTCAGTAGTCTGGCTGACCTTCTCTGCTCCTGGCTTTTCTCTATTCCACATGTTCTTGGATCAGGGCAGAAGGCAGTTCTTCCTCCTCTTCACTGGTCATCTGCCACTGCAAGCTTTCCCTGTATGAAACTTCAGCCAAATCCCTTCTGGATAGCCATTCAGAGCCATCAATCAGCTCAGTTCCTGATGTTCCAGGAATGGGCTCATCCTCCCCCGAGCTGACATCTAAGGGAGACATCCCAGAGAAATTGCTAATTGGACAGAATGAAAGATCATCCAATGTCCCTCAGGGAAAATCTATTCTAATTTGTGAGACCCTTACAATGGTTAGAGAAGCATAGCTTTACTAGGAACTTGGCTAATTATTAAGGCATGCAAAAAATGCATTTAAATACGTACTGACTGACCTTTAAAATAGCATATAGAATTGGAAAGGACTTTTGAGATCTTCTAACTGGGGTCCCTAATCAGTGAAGGATCCACCACAGCATCTTAGTTTGGTGACCATCCAACTTGTGTCTGAAGTCCTCCAGTGAAGGAGAACTCACCTGTATGGCAATCTCAGAATTTTGCACCTCTACTATGAAATGGCTGTTCTTTACAACTCAGATTGTTCATCGAGCATCTTAGATGTCTTCAGGCCATGTCACACTGCCCAATGGATGCAAAAAGGACACAACGGAAGAGAAAAATCTTACATCCGTTGTATCCGCGCTGAAAAGGGGTGAAAGTTTGCATAATTGGAGAGGATGAAACGGACGCGGGGAGGACGCAGGGCGGATGCAAAGTGGATG
This sequence comes from Laticauda colubrina, assembly GCA_015471245.1. Lineage (NCBI taxonomy): Eukaryota > Metazoa > Chordata > Lepidosauria > Squamata > Elapidae > Laticauda > Laticauda colubrina. The sequence continues at coordinate 14,457,665 of BLBF01000068.1, forward strand.
CGGAACGGAAGCCCAGTGGATGGAAGCGGATGGCGGATCCGCTAGGCTTCCGGGGGGCCTCAGCAAAGCGGACGCGGAACAGAAAAAATGGATGCAGAACGGATGCACAGCGGATGAAGCGGATGCACAGTGGAAGCCTAGCGGATGCACAGCAGAAGCGGAACGGATGTCGTGTGTTAATTGCGCATGCGGGGGGGATGCATTGCGCAAGCCCCCCGGATATAAAGGGAAGCAGCTCGCACATGGCCAGCATTCCGAAAAAGACCTGCTGCTGGACACTTCGAGTTCCTTTCCTTCGTGTCTGCCTGCAAGCCTTGCTGCCAGCCTGCCTCCAAGCCTGCCTCCCAGCCTTGCTGGCAGCCTGCCTTCCAGCCTCCCTGCCAGCATTGCTGCCAGCCTGCCTTCCAGCCTCTTTTCCAGCCTTGCTGGCAGCCTGCCTTCCAGCCTCCCTGCCAGCCTTGCTGCCAGCCTGCTTTCCAGCCTCCCTGCCAGCCAGTCTGTCTGCCAGCCTTGGTGCCTGCTTTCCTGCCAGCCTTCCTGCCAGGCTTCCTAACAGGCTTCCTAACAGGCTTCCTGCCAGCCTTGGTGCCTGCCAGCCTTCCTGCCAGCCTCCCTGCCAGCCAGCAACCCCACAACCATGGGGAAGAAGCGAAAGTCTCAGCAACCTGCCGCCATCCCTGGCAAGAGGGACAGGGCCACCCTCCCGCCCCATGTCCCTGACTCTGCTTCTGCTGGGGCTTCTGCTGCTTGGGCTCGCTCTTCTGTTGCTGGAGCTTCTGCTGGAGCTGCTCCTAGCGGTGGTGCTTCTGCTGCTGCGTACTCTGCTGAAGCTGCTCCTGGTCCTGCTGGTCCTGCTGGTCCTGCTCGTTCTGCTCGTGCTCCTGATCTTGCTGACCCTGCTGCTGGTGCTTACTCTGCTGCTGCTGATCCTGGTCTTGCTGCTGCTGCTGCTGCTGCTGCTGCTGCTGCTGCTGCTGTTGATTATGATCCTGCTGGTGAGTATGCAGATGCTGATGATGAAGAGGCTGATTTTGATCCTGCTGGTGATGATGACGATGATGATGATCCTGCTGCTGCTGCTGCTGCTGTTGATGTGGAGGAGCAGCCCCTACCACCTGGGAGCCCCTCTGATGAGGGCCCATCTGGTCCTACCAAAGGGAGGAAGAGACGTATTCAACAACAGGAGAGGAGGCAGTACTACATCGAGGAAGCGCACGAGGATGAGGTGCTGGAGTGGCTGAGAGAGAATGAATATCTGTGGCGGAAGGGACACCGGCTGTACAGGGACACCAAGCGGAAGCAGGCTGCTTGGAGAGAGAGGGCAGAGAGTCTGGGCTACACATCGGATGTGCTCCTCGGCTGGTGGAAGCACATGCACACCTGGTACGGGAAGCTGCACCGCAAAAAATCTGGCCAGGCCAGGGTTAAGCTGACAGATAGAGAGAACTATGTCATGGCCAAGTGCAGCTTCCTGGAGGGTGAGGTCCACCACTGAGGAGCACCAGGAGCCCAAATCTCTACCCTCTCTCTCCGGCAGCCTGCTGGGAGCCAGTCCTCTGGCGGCCGAGAGTCAGTCCCTGTCTCCATGCAGGTATCTGTGGGTCGTGCCATGGCGGAGAACCCCCGGGCAGCTGTTGAAAGCGTGGTGGAGAGTGAGGAGGACTCCCTGGTGTGGTGGGAGAAAGGAGACATCGAGTCCACCGCTGCCGAAGCCGCATCCACCCACACCTCCACCTCCACAGCAAGGCAGAGAGCCGGACCGCAGGAGGGGCAGAGCCACAAGGTCCTGGTGGAGATCAGGGACACCATCCACACCAGCATAGGTCTCCTCTCTCAGCTGGTCCCCATCGAATCCTCCTCCTCCAACCGCAAGCCCTTCCTCAATTATGTAAACCAGACCCTCAAGGAGATGCCTCAGAACCAGGTGAAGGAGAGGATCACCGAGCTGCTTCACAACCCTCCACACCCAGAGGAACCTGCTCCCACCCAGTCCAGGTCTGCTCCTCCACCCCAGGTGATGTCCCTCCCATACCAAGGCTCCCCACAGCCCCTCACCTACCAGGGCTACAGCTACCCGGAAGTCCAGCAGCACAGACAGCAGCCCCTACAGTTGCAGGCACAGAGTCATCGGCCGACAACGTTGCCACCGCTTCCAATGATGCCGCCGATGCCACCCACGACAATGCTACCCACGACAGCGATGCCAGCCATGCCAATGATGCCACCCACGACAGTCCTCACCCCGCTGCAGAACAGGCAGCCCCACTACACTGCTCCTTCCTCCACCCCACAGCCAAGCCCGGCCTCAGTACATCTGTCCTCAGTACTGGGGCTGACACCCCATGGCATGGAGGAAGGACCTCTCAGCATCGCGGGGCTGAGCCAGCTGTCCGACACCTTCCTCAACACACCGTCACCTTTTGTCCTCTCGGGACTAGGCACTCCAATAACACCTCAGACCAGCACTGCAGCAGCACCCACCTCCACAGCACCTGCACCCTAACACCTTGGACTGGGCACACATCTCCGAGTGACCAAGAGGAGTGCCAGAGACTGGCTGCCTGGATATTTGTGGACTTTATTTGGACACTTAACTTGGGTCATGTTTATTTTAAAGCTTGTTGTTCAATAAAGTTTATCTTTGTTTCACACACTTGCTTCATTTATTTTATTGAATAAAGTCTTGGTGGAAACTTTTAGAAATGGTTTAGCCTTTGCATGCTTGTGGGATGGTTTAAGATAGCAGTGGGGTGGGCAGGGATACCTTTGGGATGGGTTAAGATAGCTGTGGGATGGGAAGGGATACTTTTGGGATGGGTTAAGATACCTGTGGGATGGGAAGGGATACCTTTGGGATGGGTTAAGATAGCTGTGGGATGGGAAGGGATACCTTTGGGATGGGTTAAGATAGCTGTGGGATGGGAAGGGATACCTTTGGGATGGGTTAAGATAGCAGTGGGGTGGGCAGGGATACCTGTGGGATGGGAAGGGATACCTGTGGAATGGGCAGGGAGACCTATGGGATGGGTAATAGTTGTGGGATAGCTAAACCTCCAGTGCAAGTATTGTGGGACTGTATGGTCCACCCTCCCAGGTGCCACCCCTATGGTCCTTCATTATCAATAACAATGTAAGCATTGATCCACACATGTCAACATAAACACAACTCTTTATTAAACGCCCTGTTCATTGGAGGCCAACCAAACCTACAAGGCCCAATCTCATCCGTGTGATGAGACAGGCTGAAGGAAGCATCCATTAAGCATCTACCATCCTGTCTTGCCACTCCACTGCTCCAGCTGGGGAGTTGCACCAGTGTTTCAGGAGGTTGCGCTGCTTCTTCGACTCACGTGAGGCTCTGTTGGGGCCTTGCACATCCTCAGTATCTATCAGGTTTTGCCCTTGCCTCCATTCCCCAGGCTCCATGTCCCCATTGCCTTATTGGAGGTCCACGAGCCTGTTCTGCAACACTGGGTAGCGGGCATGCATGAGATTGTGCAGGATGCAGCAAGCTTCCACGATCCTCCTCATGGTCTCTGGGCGATGCTGCATGTTGGTGAGAAGTACCTGGAACCTGTTGGCCAGGATGCCAAAGGCGTTCTCCACCACCCGTCTTGCCCTGGACAGCCTGTAGTTGAAGATCTTCTCTTCACGGGTGAGGTATTTGGAGGTGTAGGGCTTCATGAGGTAGGTTGTGAGGGAGAAGGCGTCATCCCCCACAATGAAGTAGGGCACATCTTGCGTGTCGTTGAGCAGAGGGTCTGGATCTGGGAAGCCCACCATGAGGTTGCTTTCCAGCCCCTCCTTGAGGTGACTGTCGTTGTATACCTGGGCATCTGAAGATGAGCCGTTGCCTGAAACATCGATGTACATGAACTTGTAGTCAGCATCGACCATGGCGAAGAGGATGATGCTGAAGAAGCCCTTGGAGTTGTGATAAGAGGACCCTGAGTTGGCTGGAGCTTTGCAGGCCACGTGCCTGGCATCTATGGCTCCAACGGTGTGGGGGAAGTTCCACTTCTGATACCACTGCTCTGCAACTTTCTTCCATCCTTCTTCAGTGGAGGGGTACTGGAGGAGCTCCTCCTTGTATTCTTCGATGATGGCCTGCACCACTTCTCTGACCACAAAGCTGATGGTGCTGGGTGGCACCCTCCAGCCGTGCTGCATGCTCCTATAGGTGGTCCCTGAGGCCAGGTGGCGCAGAGTGAGTGCCACCTTGAGCCCAGGTTCCAGGCTGGGCGGGAAGCTGGTGTTTGTCTTGGTCAACCTGGGTGTCAGACGCTGCACAACTTCGTCAAACATGGCTGGAGGCATCTTCATGAAGTTCTGGAACGCCCTTGGGTCTTCGCTCCTGAGCTCCACCATCAACTTGTCGTAAAGTACGTACTGTGCTCTTCTGGTGAACCATCTTCGGACCCAGACTTTTTTGGGGTGCCTCCTTTTCTTCCTGTAGTACTGTTCACAGAGACTGTAGATGGTTTTGCAGTGTTGCAGAAGGATGGTGGCTGCCGAAAGAATTTGGTCGCAATTCACCGTGGACATGACTGGATGCTGTGGAAGAGCAAGAGTCAGATGAAGGCTGCAGAGGTCTGCACAGCTTGGCTGCTGTTCTGAAAGTGCGATGCAGGCAAGTTGCTCCCCCTTTTTATGGGCAGTATAGGTGTCCCTTTGCATTCCCTAGGCATCCTCTAGGCATCCTCTAGGCATCCTCTAGACATCCTTGATATCCGAGATAGGTCCCCTCTGCGAACCTTTTTTCCGCTTTAAACGCTTTGTGTCCGTTCTGCATCCGTTCTGCATCCGCTACGCATCCGTTCCACGTCCGTTCCGCTTCCTCCCTGCGTCCAGGCGGATGGAGTTGCGCGGATGCGCAGTGGACGCCTAGCGGTTATAGCAAATATGTAACGATGCGTAACGGATGTGTAGCGGATGCGTAGCGGATGTAGAACGGACGAACTGGATACATTTTCCGCGCAAAAGTTTTCAGCAGCCTAAAACTTTTGGAGCGGATGAAACGTCAATAAACGGATGCTGGACGGATAGAGAGGAAGCAAAACGGAGGCAGTGAGTACATCGCGTTTTCCAACGGATGGCAAGTGTTTCTCTCCATTTTACTTCCTCTTTTCATCCATTGCTGCAGTGTGACAGGGGCTTAAGGATGATGTTAAATCATTTGATTAAATTGATGTTTTGCAGAGAAAGTCTTCCATCTGTTGTTCCTAAAAGGAAGTTAGTCACACTAAAGAAAACTATTGGATTAGATTAGCAATGCAATAAAGGTAGAAAAAAAACAAATCCAGTTTATCTCCCTTTCCCTTATGTGGCTTTAACATAAGCATTAACACTGCTTTGGGAAAAAAGAGAACAAAGGAGAAATTTCCTGACAGTGAGAACAATCAACCAATGGAACGACTTGACTCCAGAAGTTGTGGGTGCTCCAGTAGTAGAGGTTTTCAAGAAGAGATTGAACAACAATTTGTCTGAAATAGTATGAAGTTTCCTGCTTGAGTAGGAGGTTGGATTAAAAGATCCCTTCCAACTCTGTTTTTTTCTTCTTTTGTTAAAATGGTAGTTTTGCTGTATTTCAAGGGGGCGGGGGCAGTTATAGCTGGTAATAATATTTCTCCACCCCACCCACCCCAGTAATATTTGTCATCTCTCGAGACAAATATTATGCAGTGCTCTGAAAATGTTTCAGAAGAGTTTCTCAAGACAAATGGGTTGGCATTTGCAAGAATTTGCAATCAATGTTGCATGGCTGTTTTGATCCTATATTTTTTTTAAAAACTGGTCCACTGACTGCTTGGAAAGTGGAGAAATATGACAAAGAACCTTGAGACGATTGTTAAAAGGAGGAAACAGTACTGACTGACTTGTGGAAAGTGATCATTTTTGGTGCAAATATGGAAAAGGAACATGTAGAATCTGTTTTCTGACCTGTTAGGGTTTTTTTCTTCAGTAAGGTAAAGTGATTAGAACAGTGAAGCTGAATGGCAATTGTTATTTTCTTTTGAGGAAAAGTGACTGTTTTATAAAACACATTGGGGCAGCTGCAGGTGGATGGCATTGGTGTTCCATCACAGATGACACAACTTGGCTAAAACACATTCTTCCTGTCTCTTCGGGGGCATGAGTTTGAATCCCACCATAGCCACCTTGAGCCCAGGTGTCCTAAGGTGAGTTGCTAAAGTTGCTTGAACTTTACCTTCTCATCCAAATTTGCTTCTCATCCAAGAACTTTTTTCTTTCCTTATGCTTTTCCTTTTCCATATTTCTATCTTAAATGAATCTTTTTTTCAATAACATGCAAGTAAGGTTGAATCAATCAGAATAGAACTGGAAGGGACTTTGGAGTCTTCTAGTCCATCTTGCTGCTTAAAGCAGGAGACCCTACATCAAGTCAAACAAATGGTTGTCCAATCTCTTCTCAAAAATCTCCAGTGTTGGAGCACCCACAACTTCCAGAGGCAAGCTGATCCACTGGTTAATTGTCCTCACTGTTTGGAAGTTTCTCCTTAATTCCAGTTTGCTTCTCTCCTTGATTAGTTTTCATCCATTGTTTCTTATCCTGCCCTCTAGTGCTCTGGGTTGTTGATGATTGGTAGAATTTGTGTTTATGTGTTTCCTCCAAGCTAGATATGAAGAGGGAGGTGAAAAATTATGTTTTTGTATATTTTAACATTGTTTTAATTCCTTTATTTCACCCATTATAAGTTTTTGAATTAAGGATGTTCTCATAAGCAAGACTGCCTGGAGATGCTCCACATCTAGTTTAGGCATCTTTTTAGCCACAACAATTTGGGATCTTAAAGAGGAGAGATAACTTTTCTTTCACTAGCAGATTGTGTCATTTTATAGGGCCTAAACACCTACCCTTTTATTTTAACATTTATTCCTTTCTTTGACATGCCTTTAAATGATTCCTTGACACCTGAGTATCTTTATTCCATCTTTCTGATTCAACTCAAAATCTGGTCTGGCAGCACAATCCTTTGTATCTCGAGGAACAACCTTCTGGATCAGTGATGGCGAACCTATGGTACATGTGCCACAGTGGCACACAATGCCATCTGTACGGACACACAAGCCCCAGCCAAACTTACCTGCACCGTGCATATGTGCTCCTCCCAGCTGATTTTTTGCCCCTTTGAGGCCTTTTTCAGCTTCCCAGAGGCTTAAGGAAAGCCTCTGCAGCCTTTGCAGGTCAAAAAACAGGCCCATTTCATCACTTCCTGTGCTTCCGGAAATACTGGAAGTGATGAAACAGGCCCATTTTTCAGCCTTCAAAGGCTGCAGAGGCGTCCCTCGAGCCTCTGGGAGGCTGAAAAAGATCTCAATGTGGCCGAAATCAGCTTGGAGGCATGCAGTGCAGGTAAGGGGATGGGGGGGTGTTATTGCACACATAGGCACGGGGGGGGGGGGGGGGGCACATTGCTTTCTGGGTGCTAGCATGCGAGCAAGTGCACACAAGCACACATGCAATTTTCAGCAGAGGAGCCCAAAAAGGTTAACCATCATTGTTCTAGAGCCTTCAGATTGTGTGATTTAATTGGATTCTGACATGTTTCCTCAAAGTCTTTTTGCTGTCCTGCCCTCGTAGCTTGGCAGAGATGGTTTTCTGAGGGTTCTGGCACTCATAATTGATTGATATGCATATGAGCAACTTGCTCACATCTTGCCAATACTTCTAAGCAATAATGGGCTGTTGATTCTCATGTCTCCCCTTGCTGGAGGGGATGCAAAGAATGCAAAGAATAGCTAAGCAGCTATTTATGCCAGATGTGGTCCTGGCAGGCAGCTCTTGATTGACCAATACCACAGTTCCAAATGTGATTTCTTGTTGCAAAAGATTTAAAGCCTGGTAAATGAACACTTCAAGGGTCAGTGGTGCTGTCTGCCAGAAAATTTGGAATCATTTTGTTGACTGCAAAGTAAAGGCTGGATTTCTGTGGCCTGAAGCAGGAGAGTTTTAGAATGCCATGTGATGAGGCAATTTCTGAATTGTTAAAAATGATTGTAATCTTAGAAAATTAGGAAGGAGATATTTCTATTACTCTTTCTATTACTCTTTGAAACTTTATGCTCTAAAAAAATCTCCCTGAATTATCACTGTCTCTAATTTGCATCAGAGAGGAAAAATTGCAAATAAACTGAATGCATAACACTGGGAAGAGAGGAGATTTTTATGCAGAAAAATACACTCCTATAATTTTAGAATTTCTCCTCATTTCCACTGGACATTAGGAGAAAAGACAATTCAAAACGATATCCTCTGCATGAATGCACTAATATCATCTGGTATTAAGAAAGCCACCATTGAAAGCTAGGTGTGCATTTAAGCATCAAATCTTGTCCATGTCACTTTAGTTCATTCAGCAGCTATTTTGCACTGCTCACACATGAGAATCTGAAGTTGAATGTTCCCATTACTTTGAAAAGTATTCTGAAAAACAATTGAATATGTTAGGATGTATTTTCTACATATACATCTGCATACATGTATACATACATGCATACATACATACAAGCATACACACACACACACACACAAATACACACACACACACACACACACACATATACAAACCCTTTGCTACAGACAGATTTCAACTATTTATTGGTTCCAGACCACACCCTAAAGAGAAATATTTTTTTTCTTTTCTCCCTTAAAGGTTGTGAATGCACCCCTCTCTTTCTTCATTAATAAATCAGTCCTCAACTATCTTGTGATACATGTTTGTACCAAAGGTGTTGGGCAGGCAGATATAATTGCTGCATAAAATGAATCTCATCTCTAAGCTTTAGCTATTCATTTATCATACCCTGAAGAATACTCAGGTTTGGCTTTACTTTCCTGGCCTGAGGATGAAACATTACCCTTGACTTTGAGAACTCAGATGAGATTTCCCTGTGGTTTCTCTTCCTTCTAGCTACATAGGAACGTATAATTTTAGTAATGTCTAAAAAGCTAGACATTAGAACAAGAACAAGTACTGGAATTTATATCTAGCAATGGGAGAGAGGGAGAGAGAAAGAGGGAGGGGGGAAGGAGGAGATGGAGAGAGGGGGAGTGGGAGAGAAAGAAAGAAGGGAAGGGGCAAGATGCCATTTTTCCCCAAGACCTCACCAGCTGTTTGCTCTAGCAAACATCCTCCAGTGTGATGATATCCTAGCTTGGCTAGTAATCTTTATTTCTGCTGTCCAGGGTGCTGAATTTCTAAATCAAAATTTCAGTTTCAAAAATTCAGATTTTGCTTGATACTTCCTCGCTTCTTCTGATATCTTTGACTCAGATTGTCTACAGGACCACCTAATTCTTCACAGGTGCTCCCACAGTCTTCAACAGGACACCTTCTGCTGGTCCAACCACAGGTGTAGTTAACAACAATGTTGATATTTTTCTCTCCTGCAATAATACCTTTCCAGTGCAACCAGATGTACCTAGATTTGGGCACAGCTTGCTGACTACAGTTTAGAAGGAATAATTTTTAGGCTTCAGTGTATATATTCTGGTTAGTGTTACATAAATGTTTATGTATTTCTACTGGATGTTGCCCTGAGATATTTTGAAGTAAGTGACATATAAATCTATAAATAATAATAATGTGGATACCATCCATAACTTTGTGTGTGTGTGTGTGTGTGTGTGTGTGTGTGTGTTCCTTGAATCACTGTGGCAGAATACACAGTAATAAATGAAGATACATTGTACAAAGTTAAAAATTGTAATACCGTGTGATGGAAATATTCACTGCATGATCCCAGCAGCAAAGAGGTGTCCAATCAGTCTTTTCTTTCTTCACTTTTTCAAGTGAGATTTGAAGAGGGGGAAAATGAAATCTGTCCTATGCTCCATTTTGAAGGATCAATTATTATGCTGTCCTTTTAAATCCTCCTCTTGTCCCTTTGGTATGATGTGCTGCTAATATCATAATTAAAGAATTATTAGCTCAAAAAAGGAATTTGCAAAATTCTGTTCATTATTTCTTGGTGATGGAGAGAACTTGCCATGGAAATGAAAGCTATGCCTTGGAAGATGTAAAACTTATGAATGGGTTTTTAGTTTGAGTGGAATCTGAACATAAAATATGTTATAAATGGTGTTAATGAGACATTTAGCATCCTATTACTCAGTATAATAACAGCTAGGTCCAAATAATGACCAGGAAATATTGTGTGTGTGTGTGTGTGTGTGTGTGTGTGTGTGTGTGTGTGTGTATTCATCGATTTTCACAGGTACAGGTATGTAGGTCTAGGTGTGTTCAGGTCTTTTCCCATGTAAGATTAAGAGTATCTTGGCAACATTGTGGTGAGGTCCCACTCGCCATCCTCAGGCTGGTGCTTTCGGCCTCATGCCAGTGCAAGCAATGTGTGATCGGAGCTGCCGTCTCTCTATAAATACTGGGGGGGGGGCTGGTGTGCTGGGCTGGTTGGCTGCGCTGCTGCCTCTTGATTGGTTGATGGAGTTGATGTTGGTATAATGGGCTGTGTGATGGCCTTGTGAGTTTTGTTGTGGAGATATCCTGGATCTTGTGCTGTAATCTCCTAGGTCGTTTGTTTTGTAGTGATCTTTTTTCCATTAGCCTCTAGTGTTTTAATGGCTTGGGTAATGGGTTATGTGATGGGCTTGCAAGTTCTTTTGTTGTGGTATCCTGGGTCGTTTGTGTTTTGATCTCTTTTCCATTAGCCTCCTGTGTAGTAAAGGCTTGGGTAATGGGTTGTGTGATGACCTTGTGAGATTTATTGTTGTGGTATCCTTGGTCTTGTGCTGTGATATCCTGGGTCATTTGTTGTGTTGCAACTTCTTGAGTTCTTGTGGAAAACTCAGGAAATTACATCGCATGCTTTTTTATGGGATGTAGGGAAAACTAGTCAGAAATATTTTCACAGACACCTATTCAGAGACTCATTATTAACTAATTGGAAGAAAATATGGAAAAAACACTATTTAAAAATACCAATTCGGATTTCAACAATGGAGGCGATGATTCACCCAAATAATCTGGATATCACTAAAATGATTAAATATAAGGACCTATTAGATACACAAGGAAATTTGAAATCGCGGCAAGAACTTCAAGAGCAGGGACTAAAAATTGATCAGTGGGCATATCTTCAAATTCAAAATAGATATAAACAGGACAAGAAAGAATTTGGCATTAACAATAAACTCCAGCAATTAGATAAAATTTTATTAGGATTAGGCAAAAAAATATAACAAAATTTTATAATTACTTATTAGAAATAGAATTAGAAGAAGAAATTGTAAAAGGGAACATGATAGCCTGGAGTAGGAATATAGGACATAGCATCACCATAACAGAATGGGAAAAGGTCTGGGGTAGAAAGAATAAAATTACAAAATTGGTAGCATACAAAGAAAACGCCTATAAAATGTTCTATAGATGGCACCTTCCTCCTTTGAAATTAGCGAAGATGCAGCTCAATATTAGTCCGAATTGCTAGAAATGCAAAAAAAAAAGAGGGAACTTTTTTCCATATGTGGTGGTCCTGTACAGTGGTCGTGTCAAAAATATTGGCAGAAAATTAGAAATTGGCTGGAAGAAATGACAAGAGAACAAATCGAATTCAAACCAGAGTCCTTTCAGTTAGGGATCTTTGATAAACAAATATCCAAAAAAGTGAAATATATAGTAATACACATTTTTTTCCCAAAAGTTTGATTGATTTTTTAACAACAAACATATACAAACAAAACACAAAACATGAAAAAACATAAAACATCTTTTTTGAAAACAGCCCGATCCCAGGTGACATCTCTTCGTACAGACACCAATTCAAGTTTGTGTTCATTTTTGTATACTATTCCATATCTTATTACCATTCTACATTTTCTTTATAGCTTCTCCCCTCTTTTAACTCTCTTAATTCTATTTTATTTATTTCATCTCAATTTAGATCATTATGCTTATATCCTTTGTCTGTCCTGTTTCAGCTGTCTATTATCTTTTCTCATTAAAGCAAAATTTTTCCTGTCATCACTGATTGGAGTATGACGCCTTTATATCTTTCCTTTAAATTTATAACACTTAATATAATTCATAACTTTCGTTTAGATTCTGCTTAGTACATGCTAAAGCTACATACAATATTTTTAAAAAGAAGAGATTATAAATATATAATATAATTAAAACAACAATCCATACCAATTCAATTCTATCATTAAAATTAATATTCATTTAAATGTTAAACATTTCACACATTACTTTTCAAATAGGAATCATACTTCTATGGGAACCCTTATAAATTTTACATAGTTACTTCTCCCCCATTTCACTTATATTTTAAAACATTGATAAATTAAAGTATTCCCATTCCTTCCGAATTCAATTCTCTCATTTATTTCATTTCATTTATTTTATTCAAAAAAGTTTCACTAAATTACACTATTTTTATCCCACTTTTTAATCATATGTTGTTCCAATTTTCTAACATTATTTCTTACGTAAGCATAACAATACCATCTTATGTACCTTTGCTGAATCTCTTTTTCAATTAATTTTTTACCCATTGTCTCTGAATAAATCCTGTTTCTTTACATCTTGCTCCAAACCTTTGTAGCTTCTCTTCCCTTCCTTCCTCCCTTGCTTCTTCACTCTGCCCTTTTTACACCCTGCTCTCTCCACCTCCATTTCCCTCTTCTGTGTTCCCCTTTTCTGTTGCTTTCTGACATTATATCCATTTTTCACCTTATTTTTCCCTTTTTGGGTTGTTTTTTTAGGTCTTAAATTCTCCATTCTCTTTCTCCTCTTTCCCCTTTCTTCCCCAACTAAAGTTACTTGTTCATTAAAGATGGCTTCTTCTTTGTCCCAGTCTTCTTGTTGCTCAGACTTTTCTTGTAATTTCTCGTAGGTACCAATCGCCATTTTTAAGAAGTTGAAAAACGGAGCCAAGAGAGCCCTTCCCTTCTTGTTCCTCTTCTTTATATTTTTAAAATTCCATTTTCAATTCATCCACAAGTGATGCCATTGTAGAAAGAAAGATTTTTAAACAACCACCCAATTGTTTTTGATCACTCAAATATATTTTCCAGAAGTCCCAAAGTCACCAAACAATCCAAATAGACACAAACTGTTTCATTTAACACTACCTTCTTTTTTCACTTTCTCTTCCTGGGGTTTAGTTACAAAGTTCCAGTTAAGATATATCTTTTAGAAGTCTTGTTACAATTTAACTTTAGATTCTTTAAATTCCAAGCAGCCTCCTCCTGCCAAATCCTGCTTTTATTCTTTTCCTCTCCCTTCCCACTTACAGCAAAAAAAAGTTTTTTAAGTGTTCAGAAATCTTTATTGTCCCCTTGACATTTAATTTACCAGTTTAATTACCTATTGGTGCCAAAGTGGGTTTTTCCGATTTCTCATTCTTCTCTCTTCACTGTCAACATAAGGAAGAAGAGTGAAAGAGAAAAATCTTTCCCTTTTCCACTTTCATTGGCAGCTTCCAAATCTTCTTTGGGAGCAATGTATCTTTTGTCAAATGTAAAATCCAGGATATCTCAGTTGTTGCTTCTTATCCCGGTCAGCCAAAACTTTCACTTCTTAACTTCCTCCTGCACTTTCTTTTCCGGCTGAGTGCTTCTTTGTGGTGGCCATTTCTGGCCACCGCTCTTACCGCCTTTGGGAAAGGGAGATTAGCCAGCTGAGGAGAAAAGATTCAGCTTTCCTTGACCCTGCTGGAGTCTCCCCCCTCTTCACTACCTCTACAGGGTTGCTTAGCCCCGAAGCCAGCTGGCTCAGGGCACTCCAGCAGCAAGCCCAGGCAGAAACTGCACACGATCGTGGATTCCTGCCTGCTGCCGAAGCCCTGCAAATCAGGACTCATAATAATACACATTTTGACAGCGGCCAGATTGGCTTTTGCACAATGTTGGAAGCAACCTCATGTTCCATCAGAGGAGATGATCATTCAAAAAATTTCAAGTTGTGCAGAAATGGACAAATTAACTTTGGCATTAAAAAATAAAGACACTTCAATTTACTACAACAGCTGGAACTGCTGGTACAAATGGATAGATCAAAGATAGACTTCACACTAAAAGGCAAAAGAGGATATGATAAATTAATAGTCGTGATACACAGATATATGTAAGGATTAGGTGTGTGTATATGGCATAAAATAAGGATAAAAAAAGAGGTCTTACAAACTGTTGAAAATGAGAATGTTTTTAATTGTTTTCTATTTTTTTCTTTCTATTTTCTTCTCCCTTTCTTCTTTTTCTCTCTTTCATTTATGTATGTGTTGTTGGTTTGTTTTAATTGTAAAATCAATAAAATTTATTTTTTTAAAAAAGAAAATAGGATGGGCACAATTATGTTCAAAATCAGAAGTGTTTCTGCATCTCTGGATCCATCAATCTTATCATGATACCCCTTGAAAACAAAAATGACTCATTCAGATCATGTCCAATATCTCTTTTTCCTAGTTTGTTCCATTGCACTTTATTAGATGATACAGATTCTCCCTCCTCTCTTTCTTCATGCATTGGGTCTCTGATTACAGCTGTTGACCCCCATCACTGACCCCTTGTTGAAAGATCAGTTGTGGGAAGAGTAGACTATTATCTTCCTTCCAGTTCACCTGTTTCTAATCAAAGCAGCCAATTTTATCCGTGCCTACTATAACACTCTGCTTGTGGAGAAAGCAGACTGGATGAATCGGGAGAGTGATGGGGAATGATGCAGGAGGCAGTTTTTGAGAAGAAAGAAACAGTAAAAGGAGATACATGGAAAACAGAAGGAAGGAAATATTACAGGTTATTTCAGAAGGAGGCTAGGTATTGAAGCCATCTCTTATACATGAGCAATCTCAGGAGTGAGCTTGGAACTAAAACTAATTACCAAGGAGTCAGTGGACTTCTATTGACTCACTAGTGACCATCAGTGTAGTCCAAAGTCTCAAAGAAAATTCTTACCTATCCCTACCTTTGATGCTTCAATGCTTCCAGCATGAACACTTGCCTTAAGTTATAATCTTTTGTACTTGGTTTTTAAAAGCTGATGAAGCAAGAATCTCATTCTCCCTTTTTTATCAGTCTCAATCAATCAATCAATCAATCAATCAATCAATCAATCAGAATAGAACTGGAATGGTCCTTGGAGGTCTAGCCCAACCCCCTGCTCAAGAAGGAGCCCCTATGTCATTTCAGACAAGTGACTATCCAGTCTTTTTCTTAAAAGTCTCCAGTGTTGGAGCACCCACAACTTCTGAAGGCAAGCTGTTCCACTGGTTAATTGTCCCCACTTTTATGAAGTTTCTCCTTAATTCCTAGTTGCTTCTTTCCTTGATTAGTTTCCATCCATTGTTACTTGTGTTGCACTTTGGTGCTTTGGAAAAGAAGTTGACCTCCTCTTCTTTGTGGCAGCCCCTCAAATACTGGAATACTTCTATCATATCACCTTTAGTCCTTTTTTTCTCTAGGGTGGCATTACCCAATTCCTGCAATCGTTCTTTGTTATTGTCTCTAGGCCCTTATTCATCTTAGTAAGGATTTATTAGTCAAGATTTATTTGTAAGGATTTATTTGTAAGGATTTCTTACTAAGGATTTATAAAGCGGTACTAATACTTCATGTGATTTTGATTTCATGCCTTATACAACAAAGGATTGTTATTAGCTTTTTTGGCTGCCAACACACACTACTGTCTCATGTTTAAGTGATTGTCCACTAAGACTCCAAGGTCCTTCTCACATACTGTTTTGAGCCAGGTTTCACTTAATCTGTACCTTTGGTTTTTCCTGCCTCGGTGTAAAACCTTGCTTTATCTTTTATCCACAGGGCTACTGTAAAGATAAAATATTGTAAGGATGTAATATTTTAAGTATTGTAATGATAAAATATCATAATATAAAGTAGCAAAACCTCATTTGTTTCTCTATATACAGTATCACATTATATTTCTTATTATTTCTTATCTAGGCTTAAATACAAATGCAGATAAAAATCTTACACAAAGCAAAACACAACATACTTCCTTCTTTTGGCTGCCACCAGACGATCTACAGCAGGAAGGCCTGAGGGTGGTCTAGCTTGCTTGGTCTCTACTCTTTTGAAAGTGGAGACAGTGGAGCTGCCCCCCTGTGACTCTTTAGCTATGGTGCTCCTAATTAAGAGAGGACACAACAAAATGTTAGTGTTCAACGTTTATCTTCCCCCGATGATGAGGCAAGATGATACTAAGGCTCAATGGGGCATGCTGGAGAATTACATTACATGTATGGAAACTAAATTTGTTGTACTATACAACAAGTATAGTACAAGTATTTGCTGTACTATAAGGATAGGCGGCCACTTTAATGCCTGATTGGGAGTCCAAGTTCCCCCATCAATTGAGGCACTCTACTCCCAAGAAACCGTCCAGGCCATAGGACACCTGATTTCAGCCAGACATTCTAAAGATGAATTAACAAATTTTTGTTGGCATTCAGTTAGCCCTTTTTAGCATCCCAACACAATAAGATAATTCTTAATGGGAGTACCCTAGGTAATCTAGCTGGTGAGTTTACTTTTAGTTTCTCATGTGGAAGTAGTGTTATTGATTTTGTGCTGGTATCCCAGCTTCTTAGAAAGGCAATCCGTGCTTTTTATGTGGACTGCCTTACGGAGACTGACCACTACCCCCTGGTTACAATCACTGGGCTTTCCTCAAATATACATCTCCCTAGGGATCCCCAAATATCCCTATGTGACCTCATATACAAGGAGGATCAAATGGTCTAATATTGAAAGAAAATTCTACTCCTTTTTATCATCACTTGAGTGTCTCAGCCTATACAATCAGGCCCTAACAAGTAGTGGCCCAGGGACAATCTTGGCCTTTGAATCACTAATTAATAGTGTTCAAAGGGAGCTAGGAGCTGTTCGTAGGCCGAATCGTCCATATCATTCAAGAAGTAATTCTTTGTTTGACAAAGAGTGTCTGATGCTCAGGAACCAGATTAACTGGGTTTACCTGCTCTATCATAATTGAGGGGATAAATGCCCACCAGAGGACTACTATCGCTTTAAGCAGAACTAAAGAGGACTAATTGCTAAGAAAAAGAAAGCTAAAGAGAGAGAGAAGTGGGATCTACTTCTCCTCTCCATCCAGCAGAAGAACACTTGATTATTTTGGTAAATTATTGCCAGCGCCTTGCCGAG
The DNA here is from genome assembly GCA_015471245.1 of Laticauda colubrina. Classification (NCBI taxonomy): domain Eukaryota; kingdom Metazoa; phylum Chordata; class Lepidosauria; order Squamata; family Elapidae; genus Laticauda; species Laticauda colubrina. Next base: position 14,474,826 of record BLBF01000068.1, read on the forward strand.
TCATCAAGAACTCCCTCTCTGCTGTATTTCCAACAGAGATTGGGAAAACCATTTCTTGGCAATTTTCCAGGCGTCAACAAGTTTAACCGTGCTTGGGCCACAGCTGCCTCCTGCAGTTCCTGACTGGCAACCTGTGACTCATGCTGTCAGTCTTCAAGATCTTCTGCTATTGCTTTGCATCTTTTTGACTGCCATAAGTAACGGGGGGGGGGTGGAAAAGGGAGGTAGGAATAGCTGGGGAAGTGAGCTGGAGGAGTTACATTCGTCTGATGTATAAATGGAAGGGGGGAGCATAAAATAGAGTTAGGTTTCTATTTCTCGCTTAGCTTTCTTCTCTCTCTGCGCAACTGCAACCCGTTATCAAACTATGCCAAGGTCAACGGACAGAGGCCTCATCATCACCGGAAGATGCCACATGATCATATCCACAACTTCTAATTGGAAGTGTCAGTTGAACTATTGGGGATGGGAACATTTCCATCATTTTCTATATGTGAATTGCGCGCCTAAATTCTCAGATTCAGAATTCTTTGGTTGCTACCACTTCACTTTCAGTAAAAGATATCTTTTCTCTAAACTAAAGAGTTTTTCTTTCCTGGATTTTGAATGGAGCTCCGCCTGACACATGCAGAGATTACCGAGTTTATCTCTGAACTCAAGTCAGGCAAAGCCCCTGGCCCTGACACTATACCCCTTAATCTGCTAAAATCCAATCCCGAGTGGTGGATTCCTCTCTTAGCAAGATTCTTGCTAAGAAGAAAGGTCAGGTGTGGTCTGCAGGGAGAACTTTCACATCCTATCCCGATTAAGAACGGAGTAAGGCAGAGTTGTGTTCTGGCTCCTCTTTTGTTTAATTTATTCTTATCTGACTTGGCCTTTCACATTGCAGGTATTGAGTCCCATGCCCCAAAGTTGTCAACTACAAAGATCCTGCTTCTCCTTTATGCTGACGATGAAGCCCTCCTTTCACTGTCAAGGCCAGGTCTGAAAAGATTACTTACTGCATTCGGATCCTACTGTGCTGAGAACCACTTGTCTATTAATTACGACAAATCCAAAGTATTGGTGTTCTCTAGAGCCCGGAAAATGTATAATTGGGCTATCAATGGTGATGCTGTTAAGCAGGTTTTCCATTTTAAGATTTTAGGTATTCAATTTCAGAACACTGGTGCTTGGACTAAACATCGAACCCAGGTGCTGAACTCAGCCTCCTGTAGTCACCAGCAGATTTTAAGATATTTTTATACCCAAGGAGGCCAGTTTATTCCTTCTGCTCTGCATATTTACAAAGCCAAAACTTTGGCTCAAACTCTTTACAGAATTCCCGTATATCCATATGGGACTTCAAGGATTGTATTGAAAGAACCCAGGCTGTCTTTTTTGGAAAACTTCTAGGTCTTCCTACTTGTGTTGGTTTTGCTCCGATGTACCTGGAACTGGGCACTCAATCAGTCAAATGTATGGTGTGGATTAACACCTTTAAATGGTGGTTTTGGGTGCTCCTTCTGGCAGTTCCTGGTAGCTACCTCTCCCTGATGTTTGCTGACTCTCATATTTCTTGTTAGGAGAGGGAGCTGATGAAGAAATTATACCTGCTAGGTTTTTGGGGGGATGCCCTGGGAGATTATGGCCTTAAGGATGCCCAATTTAGGGTAGTCCAAAGGTTTGTGGACATTGACTTGCAATATCTACAAGCCAGAGCTAACAAAACTTGCTCCCCTCTGATCTTCAGCCAAATTAATAATTAGGGACTGAGGATGGCTTCCTATTTTTACACTCTAACCATTCCCAAGAATAGAAGAGCTTTCTCCCTAGCTCGCTTCAATGTTCTGCCCTCAAAACTACTAGATGGGCGATTTAAGAGGCTCCTGATTAATGAGCGGCTATGCCCCTGTGACAGAGCTGAGGTTGAAACTGTGGATAATGCAGGCAGATCTAAAGGCCCAGTCCCACTGGCAGACGGACACAAACATCTGCATAAAATTTCGGGGGTGGCTCCATCCATTGTCATCCTCTCCAAAAAGTGGTGAAAATTTGCATAAACAGAACGGAAAAGAACGGAAAAGAACGGAAAAGAACGGATGTGGGTAGCATGTATCGGGGATGATAAACAGATGTTCATAGGAAGCCTAGCGGATAACAGTGGATGGAAGCGGATGACACCTCCGAAGGGGTTCTGGGGGATAATTTAGAAGAGGACGGATAGCGGAAGGGGCGGATGCATAGCAGATGAAGAGGATGCATCACGGATGCCTGTAGGAAACAAAGGGAATGCCGCGCAGATGTATATCGGATGCAAAGCGTTCACTATGCATGCAGGGAGTATGAATTGCGTCAGCTCCGTGGATATAAAAGGATGCAGCACACACGCAGTCAGCATACAGGAGAAAGATGTGCTGTCACATACATCTAGCAGGAACACCATGGTTTGTCAGTCAGGCAAGAAGAGGAAGCCCATGCCTAATCGTTCCAGCCCTGGCAAGAAGGCCAGAACCAGCATCCCACCCCCTGGCACTAACTCTGAACCTGCTGCTGCTGCTGCTGCTGCTGCTGCTGCTGCTGCTGCTGCTGTGGTGGACCAGCCCCAAGGCCCTCAAAGCTCTGCTGCTGAAGGCCCTGCTGCTCAAGCCCCTGAAAGCCCTGCTGCTCAAGCCCCTGAAGGCCCTGCTGCTCAAGCCCCTGAGGGCCCTGCTGTTCAAGTCCCTGAAGGCCCTGCTGCTCAAGCCCCTGAAGGCCCTGCTGAAGCCCCTACCAGAGGGAGGAAGAGGCAAGGGAAGCAGAAGGGAGAGAGGAAACAGTACACCCTTTCCGAGGGGCATGAGGATGAGGTGCTGGAATGGCTGAGGGAGAATGAGTATCTCTGGAGAAAGGGCCACAGACGGTATCGTGACACCAAGAAGAAGCAGGCAGCTTGGAGAGACAAGGCAGAGAGCCTGGGGTACACTGCAGAAATACTCCTTGGATGGTGGAAGCACATGCACACCTGGCATGGCAAGCTACACCTCAAGAAATCCGGGCAGGTCACTGTCAAGCTCACTGACCAGGAGATGTACATCATGGCCAAGTGCAGTTTCCTGGAGGGTGAGATCCACCACCAAGGAGCAGCCTCTCTGAGACCCCTCTCCCTCAGACAGCCCACAGATAGCCAGTCCTCTTCCAGCCAGGAGCCAGCTACCCTGTCCAGGCAGGTGTCTTCAGAGGGCCCCACTCCAGAGACCCCCCCCCGACAGCTACACTCCCCATGCCAGCAGACTTGGAGGATCCCATGGAGGATGACGCCCTGCTGTCACAAATGGAGGAAGAAGCAGCAGCCACCAGAGGCCAACCCACCCCCCACCTCCAGCTCCAGAGGATGCAGGCAGAGAGCCAGGCTGGAGGGCCAGGACCACAGTGTGCTGTTGGTGATCAGGGACACAATGAAGACCAGCACAGAACTTCTCCCTCAGCTGGTCCACATCGACATACCATCCTCAGACCGGAAGCCCTTCATCACCTACATGAGCCAGACCCTCAGGGACCTGCCTGAGGCCCAGTACCAGGTGATGAAGCAGAAGATCACAGCACTTCTGAACAACCCTCAAGGCCCAGCTGAACCTGCTCCTACCCAGTCCAGGTCTGCTCCTCCACCCCAGGCAATGTCACAGCCCTTCTCCGGCTTTCAACAGCCCCTCACCTACCAAGGCTACGACTACCAGGACTTCCCACAGCAGAAGCAGAACTTCCCAGTCCAGGCCCAGGTTCATCGGACACCACAGACGCCAGTCCTCACCCAGCTGCAGACCAGACAGCCCCACTACACTCCTCCTTCCTCCACCCCACAGCCAAGCCTGTCAATGGACAATCTGTCATCAGTATTGGGCCTGACATCTCAAGTCCTTGATGAAGGGCCTCTCAACCTCATGGGACTGAATCAGCTCTCGGACAGCTTCCTGAACACACCATCCCCTGTTGTACTCTCGGGGCCAAGCACCCCAATGGTGCCTCAGACCAGCACTCAAGCCACAGCCACCTCCACAGTCCCTGCCCACTTAACAGCTGAGACCAGGGACATGACTCAGAGTGACTGAGAATAGTGTCAGAGAGTGAGTTGTACTTGTTAAGTTTATCTTTGCTTAAGACACTTTACTTGGTTCATTTTGCTTATTTAATAAAGTCATAAAGTTTACCTAAGAAAGTTAATAAACTTTATTTTTGCTTAAGACACTTGGTTCATTTTTTTTACTAAATAAAGTGTTGGTGAAAACTTTGAAAAAATGGTTAAGCCTTTGCATGCTTGTGGAATAGATAAGGATAGTTGTGGGATAGATAAACCTCCAGTGCAACCATAGTGGGACTGTTTGGTCCACCATCCCAGCAATCCAGATGATTTTCTCCCCCTTTTTATAGAAAATATCGGTTGTCCGCTATGGGGCCTTCTACAATAGAATGTTTGTTGCCTGTATATGTCGTGGATGTACATCGTATGTGGCGGAAAGTTCATCCATTCACAAAGTTTTGTGCAGCTCAAAATTTCTTGCGCGGATGAAATTGCAGTGGACGGATACTCAACGGATAGAGAGTATGAAACACGTATGCAATGAGTACACAATGGATGCATAGCGTTTTCCATCGGATGGCAAGATTTTTTTAACGTTTTACATCCTCTTTGCATTCGTAAATGCAGTGGGACCGGGCATTTAATAAGTTTCTGTCTCTCCTTGAAACAGACCCTTCTAGACCCAATGTTAGTAATTTGTTCTTATATTGTCTAGGGGATGGCTCCTCATGTATCACTTCTTTGGCTTCCAAATTTTTTTTTAAGAGCTGTAACCATCAGAGAAGAATGCTGTAATTCCTCTTCGTCAAGTGTTTTGCAATTAATTAATTTTGGTGATTAATTAATTTTAATTAATTAATTTTAATTCATGATTAATTTTAATTCATGATTAATTTTCCCATGTTCTTCTTTTGTTGTTCTTCTTTTTGGTCTGTGACCTCAAATAAAGTATTATTATTATTACTATTATTATTATTACTATTATTATTATTATTACTATTGTTATTATTATTGTTGTTGTTATTGTTGTTGTTGTTGTTGTTATTATTGTTATTGTTATTGTTGTTATTATTGTTGTTGTTATTATTATTGTTGTTGTTGTTATTATTATTATTAAAGAGAAAACTCAATGAACATGTCCAACCACATTGTTAAAAAATCCAAGCCAACCTAGAAAATTGAGTGTTGCTTCATGCAGCACACTAGGCTGGCAACACTGTATGATTCTGAGCACAGAAAAAAAGCCCACGAGTTAAATAAACAAAGTCTACAGCACCCTTGGCTACCTTCAACATAGGTGTCAAACCTTACATGTTTCCCACATAGGCTAGCCAGGTGGCCCATTCTTCAGATTCTCTTCTACTCAGTTCTTATCATGGCAGGAAAGAGAACATCGGCATGATGGATTGCAGGAATCTGTTGATTTATTGTGTCATTTATCACACAATGGCTTCCCATCCTGTGAATAGAGTCCTGTCTGTAAGTCAACATCGATGTCATTTCTTGCACCACCTCAGTGCATCAAAGAGAAACATTTTACTGTGGCACAGTATTTCCTTAGGCTCATCTCAGTCCCAGATCTATCAAGTATCTTTGCTTTGCTTCTCTTGGGTAATTATTTGTCACAGATACATACTCACACCAAGAATGCACTGAAGGTTTGCCTGCACTAGAGAAAGATGTCAAGTGAGGATAGGAAGTGTATGGAATGAACTACAAGACAGAAAAATAGAATAGAATAGAATAGAATAGAATAGAATAGAATAGAATAGAA
>BLBF01000068.1:14487017-14512474 GCA_015471245.1 Laticauda colubrina
GCACTCATCCCGAGGAACTTCGTCTCCTGTCGTTTCTTTCTCCTTTCACTCCCTATCATGAGACACCCATCTGATGCGGGATAGCAGATACCGCAGCTTATCACAGCTAATTATTTTGCAGAAGCAAGAAAAGGTTTCTGTTCCCTTTGGACTGAGTTTGATTTGTTGGAAAAGGGCATGGGTCAGAACATAAATATGAGTCAGTTACCGAGCGTCTAAACTTTGATCACATGATCATAGGGTTCTGCAATGGTCACAAGTGTGAAAAGTGGTCATAAGTGACTTTTTTCAATGATGTAACTTTGAATGGTCACTAAATCAACTGTTGTAAATTGAATGGTAAAGGTAAAGGTTACCCTTGCACATACATGCTAGTCATTTTCAGCTCTAGGGGGCTAGTCATTTTCATCTCCATTTCAAAGCTGAAGAGCCAGCACTGTCCGAAGATGTCTCCATGGTCACATGGCCAGTATGACTCATCATTGAAGGCACATGGGATGCAATTACCTTCCCACCAAAGTGGCCCCTATTTTTCTACTTGCATTTTTACATGCTTTCAAACTGCTAGGTTGGCAGAAGCTGGGACAAGTAACGGGAGCTCACTCCGTTATGCAGCACCAGGGATTAAAAAACTGCCAACCTTTCTGATCAACAATCTCAGCATCTTAGCCCCTGAGCCACTGCATCTCTTATAAAAAATTCAATTTTTATAAAAAATTGGAAACTACTGTTTATTCCCTTTCCAAAAGTAATCTTACCACAATTACTACAAGTAGAAGCCATTCTAGTAGGAGAACTAGAAAACTTCCAAGTTCTTATTCATCCCTGAGTCTATTTATTCTTATGTTTACAATCACTTCCAAAGATAAGCAGTAAAGAAACTCATTTCATCCCCTTCCTTTCAAAATTCAAAACTGCCTTCATTATCCTAGCCCTCCAAAATTTGCTTTTATAACCAAAGGATGGCACTTTAAAAAAAAAAAAAAAACTTGCTTGCCCTATGATAACCTCACTTGCTAGTTCAACTAGTCTTATCACCCTTCTTAGGATCTGAAGCTTGGAAGGTGTGGGTAGCTATTTTTAAGGAAAATAAATGAAAATGAACAAAGGTGCCCCACTCTTTCTCTTTCATTGATTCAATAGGAATAAAGACTCAGGACTGAATGAGAAGGAAGGGATGATAAGGAATTCATTTTTTAATTCATTTATTTTTGTCGGGTTTCCTTTGAACTCGAAAGGATTTGTTTGTCCGGGATGGTAAAGCAGGTACGTATTATACTGCTTCTCTAAAAGTTTTTCCTTAACATTTCTCGTTCTTTTTTGATGACAAAGAAGTTTTCATCTTTTTTTTTTTTTTCCAAGGAAAAAGTGAATTCTGATTTTTTTTAAAAAAAAATCTAATATGTGGAGTTTGGTGTTTTGCTTCTTGCTGTAAGATAATCATTTCAATGGGCTGGCTTCCATAACTCAAATAAATCCTAAGAGAAGATATTGTAAGGACTGTTTCCCACTGGGCTATTTGAGACCGTTAAGAATGGTTTAAAAGTGATGGGGAAAATGTGACACAGAAAATACCCTCAACAGCAGAAAGCATGAGCGAACAGTATCATGCATTTAATCAAAAAAGCCAATGCATTCCTAGGCTGTATTAATAAAGGGATAGAATCAAGGTCACATCAAGTATTAATACCACTTTAAAAAGGCTTAGTATGGCCACATTTGGAATACTGCATACAGTTTTGGTCACCATGATATAAAAAAAATATTGAGATTCTGGAAAGAGTGCAGAGAAGAGCACAAAGATGATAAGATGGCTGGAGGCTAAAACATATGAAGAACAGTTGCAGGAATTGGGTTTGTCTAGTCTAGTGAAAAGAAGGATTAGGGGTGGCATGTTAATAATGTTCCAGTATTTGAGAGGCTGCCACATAGAAGAGGGGATCAGCTTATTGTCCAAAGCACCAGAAGGCAAAAGAAGAAATAATGGATGGAAGCTAATCAAGGAGAGAAGCAATCTTGAACTAAGGGGAAATTTTCTAACAGTGAAAACAATAAACCAGTGTAATGGCTTGTCTTCAGAAGTTGTAAGTGCCCCATCACTGGAGGCTTTCAAGAAGAGACATCCATTTGATTAAAATGGTTTAGATTCTCCTGCTCAAGCAAAGGGCTGGATTAGATGACCTCCAAGGTCCCATCTAATTCTGTTTTTCTATGTCATCAAGAATCAGCTGGAAAATTGCTATTCAAAAGAAATTCTAAAACATCCTGAATATAAAGTAGAAAAACAGAAAAACCCTGCTGCAGGGTGGAAAACTAGTAATATACAGCAAAGCAAATTTAGCACAGCATTATGAAACTTGATGTCTTCCAGAACTGTTAGAGAAGAGTGAATTCACCACTAATTGCAACAGGAGTCCTTCAAGTCAGAAAGACCTAGCAGAACACATCTTCTTGCATTGGAAGAAGGTCATCTAGTGCAACCCCCCACCCAAGCAGGAGAACCTTATATCGTCCCTGACAAATGGGAGTCCAATCTCCCCTTGAAACCCTCCAGTGATGAAGCTCCCACAACTTCTGAAGGCAAGCTGTTCTATTGGTTAATTGTTCTCACTGTCAGAAAATTTCTCCTTATTTCTAGGTTGCTTCTTTCCTTAATCAGTTTCCCTCCATCATTCCTTGTCTGGCCTTCAGCTGCCTTGGAAAATAGCTTGACCCCTTTCTCTGTGTAGCAGCCCCTCAAATATTAGAAAACTGCTATCATATCTCCCCTGGTCCTTCTCTTCACTAGACTAGCCATGCCTAGTTCTAACAACCATTCATTGTTTGTTTTAGCCTCCAGGCCCCTAATCATCCTGGTTGCCCTTCTCTGCATTCTTTCTAGAGTCTCAACATCTTTTTTATAGAGGTGGTGACCAAAACTGGGTGCAGTATTTTGGTCTTACTAAGGTTTTATAGAGTGGTACCTCACTTGATCTTGATTGTATCCCTCTGATATAGGGTGTTATAGAATCTATAGGGTGATGGAGCAATTTGAAAAAGGAAAGGAAAACAAAACTTTCCTTACTGGCTTGCAGAACTAAAGCGCCAAACTAAGACCCCCAAAAAAATAAAAAATATTTTTTAATTTTCTTAAAGTGATAGTCCTCTTCCACTGAAGAAGAAACAGTTCAAGAGGAGAGGATGACTGGATGAGAGGTTTACACACTTTATTAAGAAGGATCTGCAATCTGACCTATGTTGAATGCTCCAAGTAACATGGACAAGCCATAGAACCGTGATGACAAACCTATGGCACACATGCCTGATGTGGCACGCAGAGCCATCTCTGAGGGCACGTGAGCTGTCATCCTAGCTCAGTTCCACTGCGCATGCGTGTATGCCTCCTGCCAGCCAGCTGATTTTTGTGTATCTGCTGTGCGTGTCTGGGGAGTGGGGCATATACGGGAGATGTGTGTGCATGTGTGGGGTGGGGGAGTGCACATGCATTGCATTATAGGTGCAGGCATGCATGCACACACTCGCACGCGCATGTGCGCACTTTCAGCACATGATGACAAAAAGATTAGCCATCACTGCCATAGAACCAGTGGTGCTATTCTACTGGTCTGGCCTGATTCTGGCATACCGGTAGTGCCAAAGATCAGTGGAGACCAAACCGGTTCTCTCTGATGAGCTGCTGTTCGGCCCACCTGCCTGTCAAGGCTCCCATCCTGACCTTTATTCCCTGATTTTGAAGCGCAACTGCTTTGCACGGCACAGCAGCTGCTGTGCACATCAGCTGCTGAAGCTACAGGAAGAGTGCAGGATTGCAGGAGGTGAGTAGGAAAGCCTTTGGTGTGTACAAGGTGCACGTTTCTTGCGCGTGCACAAAGTGTGTGCATGCGCACAAAGCGCACCCACCAAGCCATGCCCACTGAACTGGTGTAAACTCCTTTGAAACCCACCACTGCATAGAACAGATTGCACTGGCTCATCCGATGGTCACCTGCATGACAATATGAGTCACAGTAAAAAAGGGAAGGTATGGGAATGTGTTAAAGTCCCAGAGCAACTCTCTCCAACCCGGTGCCCTCCAGATGTCTTAGAAATCAATTCCTGAAATCCCTAGTGAGTATAGAGCAGGGGTCTCCAACCTCTGGGCCACAGATGGGTAATGGTCTGTGGCCTGTTAGGAACTAGGACGTGCAAGCAGTGGTGAGGTAGTGAAGCTTCATCTGTGCATGCACAGGATGTAGGTCGCATGCAAAATCATCCCCCACCCCGCCAGTTCATGGAAAAATTATCTTCCATGAAACTGATCCCTAGTGCCAGAAAGGTTGGGAATTGCTGGCTTAGAGGCTAAGGGTTTGGGGAATTGATAGTCAAGGCACCTGAGGGCACCAGGTTGGTGAAAGCTCTTCCAGAGGGTTGCAGCTCCTAGCATAATCAAGCACAATGCAGTAACTGAAGCTGGTGATGGATCACCAGTCTTGAAAACAACCCAGGTAGCAAGTTAGTCAATTTCAAAAGCCCAAGGTTGCAAGGAGGCAGCTGAGTTTTTGTGATTGTGACACCTGGCTGCTAATTAGCTAGTCTTTGCTTCCCTATGCTCAATGGGGCCAACCTAGCACTGAGTACATCCAGAGTAAATTACCTTTTAAAATATATATCTATATCCCTTTCTTCAGCTCTCCTCTCAGCTTTTTATTTATTGTAATTACCTGAGTAATAAAATTTGTTTTCCTTGTTATTATATATGTGACCACACAGGGTAACAACAAAAATAACAGCAGTGACTGTGGCTGGGAGAAAGAACAACAGCTGGGAAGAATTATGCCTTTTATTTATCTCTGTGGTCATTATGGGGCTACAGAGCACAGCCGGAGGAAGCAGAGGCAATGTGGTGAGGGAGCGGTTTGCATGGGGAACAGCTGTAAATAGAGAAGTTGTACCAGGAGAGCCAAAATATTTAATAGCACATTTGCTAAGGAGGAAACGGCAGTGCTAAATGAATCTGAATTGTAATTCATGTGGCAAGGCAGCTCAGGCAGATAAGGGACCGAATAAATCACTCTCTGGAAAAATGAAGGCAAGGAGAGGAGATCTGTGAGTCCTGTCCAGATATTTGAAGAAAAGATCTACAAAACCAGATCCTGTGTTTTTGTTCCCTTGCTTCATCTCATGAGATTTGATACTCAGCTGTGGTGCATCATCTACTTGTAGAAGATCTTCATATGCTTCTATTTGTTAAAACAGAATTTGCATTTTGAACACAAGAAGGGGTTCATACTTAACTGAGCTGTTGCTCATTCATCAATGAGACACCTGTTTCTTGGCTGTGCTAGTGATTATGGGGTATAATATTTCTTGCCTGATGTGTATTTCAATTTTTGTATTGTCATTGTTTTCATTTTATTTTAAATGTGTGTGCTGTTCAGAGTCACTTGAGATCTGTACAAACCAATGTTACATTAATGTTACAATGTTTACTCATTAACCCAGTGTACTAGGTTCACCCACTGCCAACTAACCATAAAGGCTCGATTCACACAGCATGATGCAATATAATTTCTTGGCTAACTTATGGCTTATTGTATCCTACATCCTACATGAGAGCCACGGTGGTGCAGTGGTTAGAATGCAGTACTGCAGGCTACTTCTGCTGCCTGCCATCTGCCTGCAATTTGGCAGATCGAATCTCACCAGACTGAAGATTGACTCAGCCTTCCACCATTCTGAGGTGGGTAAAATGAGGGCCCAGATTGTTGGGGGAAATACACTGACTCCGTAAACCACTTAGAGAGGGCTGTAAAAGTACCGTGAAGTGGTATATAACTCTAAATGCTGTTGTTATACCAGCCTGTGACTTGCAAGCATATTCCATCATTAAGAGCAAAAGGCATCCCAGAGTTAGAAAATCAATGAAAGAGAAGATGCTGTCATAGTTACCAATGCCTTCCAGGTGCCATGATAAAACAAAATGGTACACCCAATGATCTCATTGTAAGTGATGGTGGCTTTGGAATAGCCCATATGGAATGCTAACATCTATTCCACCACAAATTTGGAGTAGGTTACTCTCAAGCTTTGACTGATAACAATTTTCCAGTACCTGAACTCAAGTCTTACTCAATCTTTGCTTCCCTTCATTTTTGAAGATACCACAAGTAAAAGAGATTTCCAGCAAGCTGTGTGTGAATTTATCATTTCACATTGCTGGAGAAAAGTTGAGGAAAGTGCTAGTTTTCTAAAAGTTCCTTGGAAAGCATTATCTGAGTTATCAGAGCTGCTGGAAATATGCCTTGCAATTAACCCCTTTTGGTTAAAAAGAGAAAATATAAACTGAATTGCACTTTTGCCCCATGTGCAAAACAGATCTTTACCTGAGCAACAAATAGTTATTGCCTAATTTGTTTCTTGGATTTATTCAGTTTTCTATTCCATTTGTCTTTCTTTCTCCACATCAGAGGTAAATGTTCTGTTGTATTCAAATGGATCCATACCAGAGGTGGTATTCAGCAAGTTCTGACCAGTTCTGGAGAACCAGTAGCAGAAATTTTGGGTAGTTTGGAGAACTGGAAAATATAACCTTTGACTGGAGATTTTACAGTATCCTTCCCCTGCCACGCCCACATAACTGGTAGTTAAAAAAAAAAATAATTCCACCAATGGTCCATACTACAATTCCCAAGACCCTTTCCCACAAACCATGATGACTGGAATTGATAGGAGCATGTCACCTCAATATTTACTTCTTCCAGTTATCTTCCTGTTATGTTTGCTCTTTGGTCCTGTCGCTAATAAACCAGTGGTGAGATTCAAAAATGTTTACTACGGGTTCTGTGGGCATGGCTTGGTAGACATGTTGTGGCTTGGTGGGTGTAGCTTAGTGGGCATGGCAGGGGAAAGATACTGTAAAATCTCCATTCCTTCTGATCAGTTCTGGAGAACTGGCAGTGGAAATTTTGAGTAGTTTGGAGAACTGGTAAATATCACCTCTGACGAGCCCCATCTATTCTCTGCCTCCCATTGAGTCCCAGCTGATCGGTTGGGTCTTCTTTTGTTGTCCTGCACAGGAGAACAGAGCTGGAAAGCAGATTAGTGGGGTGGGGAGGGAATGGAATTTTGCAGTAACCTTCCCCTGCTATGCCCACCAAGCCATGCCACACCCACCAAGCCACACTCATAGAACCAGTTGTAAAAAAAATTTGAATCCCACCACTTATGAGAACTGAGTATGAAGTATCAAACCCGCCACTAGTTAGTAGTGGATTAGCATGCTGTGTGAATCAATTCAACAGTGGTTTGTTTACTCAAGAAGCTACAAGTAAGCCAACCCAAAATGTATGATTCCTAACCTAATGTCCTTTGGGACAGTCTAAAGGGAAACAGATCAATTTAGGGTGACCATCATGCCTATCCCAAGAGCTGGGCGATTACAGTTGAATTGCAAGGACCTTTAGTGTTAAGTGTGTGTGTATTCTATCAACTCCAAGCTTGATCAATGATCCTGTAGTCCTGAATCATTTTTAATTTAATACTTCCGGGAAGAAGTATAAAAAAAAATCAATCAAATACAGGTACCATTGGCAAGCAGGGGGAATTAGCCATTTGGCAGCATTCATTATTGCTGTTTACGATGTTTTAGTTCTTTCTCTTTTTTTGACTGCTGCAATTAATAACTTAAATTTAGAGATAATAAATAACAGCTTTTCCTCTGGAGCTGTAATGTCTGGGAAAGATCAACTTAGAGCTTAAATTCCTTCCAGCTTCTGAGGTTGCCAGATGCCACATTAGTTTGCACACTTGCTGAATGCTGCTAGGGAGAATGTCAAACCAACAAATATAGCACAGGGATGGAATCAAGGTGGGATTCTACCAGTTCGCACCTGTTCTCTAGAACCAGTTGTTAACATTCTAAGCAGTTCAGAGAACCGGTTGTTAGAACAAATTACTGGCCTAATCATGTAAGGAAGGCAGGAAGGAAACATTCCGGTGTTGCTTACAGAAACTGCCTCTCCATTAACCCTTATTACATTCTTGGCAGGACTAGACTTCCTGTCTCAGGAACATCTCTGGAGTTTTTTTCCCCTCTTTTGGTGGTACTTTGCTTGTGTGGAGTTACCATTCAAAGTTACAATGACACTGAAAAAACCATTTTTCACACCTATGACTGTTGAGTGATATTGAGTTGGCTACACCCAGCCAATAACATGACCACCAAGCCATGTCCACCCAGTCACATGACCATCAAGCCACGCCCACCACCTAAGCAATGCCCACAGAACCGTTTGTTTAAAAATTTGAATCTCATTCCTGGATGGAATTCCCAGAATTCCTGAGCCAGCCACAGGTCATAAAGGGGAATTGCTAGCTCAGGAATTCTTGGAGTTGAAATCAGTTGCCCATCTCTGTTGTTGCAGGACATCCACCAGAAGAGACATTGCCAGCTTGGTCAATAATTCAAAGCATCTAAGGAACTAGTAAGGGAACTGGTTGCAACTTCACCACCGCAGTTGTGAAGTAAATGAATGTGTCCAAATTGGCATCTTTTTTTATTACAAAATTGAGCCTGTTTCCTCTCTGACTGTAATGGAAACTCCTTTCACAGATCCTATCACTGCAGATGTTTCATTCTGCAGATTTACTGAGACTAAAGCTATGTTAAGAATGGGAGACTGTGGCCATACCCCCTCCCCAATGATAATTTATCAGCAAGCTTGAAAAAAAGATTTACACAGATATTTCTTCCTGATTTGTAGTCAGGATCACCCAAGCTGAATACCGAATAAAAATAAATGGAATAAAAACAGCACTCTTACTTTGTTCATGCAACAGAATGACAGGCAGAAGTTTGCTTTCAATTGCTACAAATGTCCTCCTTATGTCATTCCCTTTTTTGCCTAATCTGGGAGCATTTCTCTCTTGAAATCACTGGGATATCCCTCATCTCTGAGCCAATGGTGGGATTTACTTTTTTTTTTACTACCGGTTCTGGGGGCATGGCATGGCGGGCATGGCATGGTGGGCATGGCAGGGGAAGGATGCTGCAAAATCCCCATTCCCTTCCCACCACACTAACCTGCTTTCCAGCTCTGTTCTCCTGTGCAGGGCAACCAAAGAAGACCCAGCTGATCAGGGATTCAGGAGGCAGAGAATAGATGGGGGTGGGGCCAGTCAGAGGTGGCATTGACCGGTTCTCCGAACTACTCAAAATTTCTGCTACCGGTTCTCCAGAACTGGTCAGAACCTGCTGAATACCACCTCTGCTCTGAGCCCTAGTAGCACAGTGGTTAAGTACAATATTGTAGGCAAACTCTGTCCACAAACTGAAATTTGATCCTGACTTCTTGGTTCAGGATTGACTCAGCCTTCCATCCTTCTGAGGTCGGTAAAATGGGGACCCTGACTGCTGTATGCAAATAATGCCAATATTGCAGACTGCCCAGAGAGTGCTGTAAAGGACTATGGGGATGTATATAAGCCTAAATGCTATTGCTATCTCTATCACATTTCCCTTGCAACAACTCCTGTAAGAAGAAGCAGGAAGATCCAGCTGGCTGGGATCTAGTCTTATGCCTTAATTTAATCTCTTTCACTCGTGTATTTAGTCTGCAACACAGCAAATTTTTTGCCATTTTTTTTCTGCCAAGTGTCCTTCAGTTTGGAGAAAGACATTTTAGTTCAGAAGTTCTTTCCAAGCAGAAGAGAGCAGAGCAGAAATGGTGCATAACAGGGGTGTTGTGTTCTTGCATTTTATTTAGCAACCTGGGGGGAAGAATGACAGCCTTCATGATGATAACAGTTTATTCCCCAGTAATCTTCAACTTCCTTGAATTCTCATGTTTCCTTTATATCCCACAAGGCTTTTTCATCTGTGGGACTTCAAGGGAAATCTGCCTTAAATAAACTGCTAAAGGTTTTTGCTACCCCCTGGATATTGCAAGAGGAAAGCCATGACCAAAGTATATACTTTTCAGTAACACTGGTTAGTCAGAAAAAATACAGCAGTTATTCCAATTTTTGCTTGGGGTAATTTCCCTGGAGAAATTCACAGGAAAGCATCACCATCAAACATGGTAGAAAAATATGAAAGGCCATTTATTGTCAAGCATAATTTAACTTTCTTAGTTTGTTTTTCTCTGAACTTTCTTCAATCCTGTCCAGTATGTTCACCTGACTTTTTTTATTGCCTTCAAAATTGTATATTGTGTCACTGTTTCTCCATCTTAAGTGTTACCTAGATACAAATTTATCCCAGGGTCTTTATGGAAAGATCTGTTTGATTACTAACTTCTATAGCTCAAATTGTTCCCCTTTGGAGCTTTGAAGAGTCCAAGTTCATGATAAAAGTATACCTTACCACCCCTTACACATGAACACATTAATGTCCCACAATGGAACTCCATCTGCAGTAGGGAGATGTTGTTTCAATTCAAAGAAGTGCATATCACAACAAGCTGAGCTGTTTATAACCATTCAGAAATTAGCTTCCAGAACAGAAGCTGTTAATTTGCAGGTGCAGCCAGAATCCCGTTATTATAGATTGCCCTGTGAAAAGATCCTTATTATATTGCACAATTCCTTCAATTTTTAAGAAGTATGCAGTGATCTCAGTGCAATGCAAAATGTTAGCACACAGCCCTTGGAACTAAATTACTAGAAGCTATTTCACATTCTACTTACCTCCACATGCTCAAACCTCAGAAGTCCAAGGAATTTACTTTGATCTGGGTTCATTTGGTTTGCCAAGAAGATCAAGATCATGATCTTGCCTTGCTCACATAATCCGCTAATAGTTTACTAGCCAAACTCTCCATTCCTGTTCAAAGTAGTTTCATGCAAACAGTAACACTGCTGTGCTTTCAGGTGCATGCCTTAATTGTGCAGACAGTTTGCAAAAGTCCCTTTCCATTAGATACATTAAGTTGGAAGGGGTGAGAGTAGGGTGGTGGTAGAAGATTTGATGTGACTAACTTTACCTCTGTTACCTGTCCAAGATATTTATCTACTCATTTGAGTTGCATGCTATAGAAATATAAATGCAATATGACTAATCTGAATTAGAACAATTGCTAACTATAGAGGATGGTGCTCATCCTCATTTCAAGGCCATTGATCCAGCACTGTCTGAAGACATTTCCACTGCCATATGGCAAGCAGGATGTCACTGTTACCATCCTACCAAAGTGGTACCTATTTATCTACTCGCATTTGCATGCTTTTGAACTGCTAGGTTGGCAGGAGCTGGGGCAAGGATGGGAACTCACCCCACCACTTGGGTCTCAAACCTGGGCTGCTGACTTTCCAGCCAACAAGCCCAGCATCTTAACCACTGAGTCACCATGGTGGCAAATCCCATTCTTAAAACCCCATTTCTCTGTCCTATCTCTGTGACTAACCAGGAAAGTTCTAGTGCAGGACATGACACTTTGAAGTAAGGCAACAGGGGGGAGGGATATCCGTCTTAAATCAAGAAAGATGTTGGGACAGTTAAGCAGAAATGGCATCAATAGCATAACTGAATGGAAGCAGGAAAGATTTATAGGGGCCTGAATGTATGAGATGCAAAATCACTCTGCTCGTTAATAAGTCAGATCTGAAAGGAGATACTTCAAATAATCACCTTGTTCAAAATTGTCCTAGCTGGCATTTTTATGAGCTTTCAAAAGAAAGGAGACAACATTAATTTATACCAGCATCTTCAAGGCAGTTAGTTGAAGAGAGGTGTGATCTGAAATAATCTAATGCATAGAGAACAGAAGTAAGCTGGAATGGTTCAGGGTTTTTCATAAATATTTATATACAACAGGGAAGAATATTTATGGCATTTGTTTAGCCCAGCTTCCAAGAAGTGTTAAGCTATTTATTTATATTGTTTCCAACTTCCCTCAGCCCCAGGAATGCCATTCCATTGACAAGTCTCCTTGACTATCAGATATTGGAGTGTCATTTCTTAATGACATCAGCACAATAACTGCAAAAATGTAACCTAGAGGGATAAGGGCATTCAACGAGAAAGAGTTCAGAAAAATTTACAGATGTTCCCCACCCCGTGAACCACCAAAGAGAATTCAATATTCTCAGCACCATTTATAGAAAAATGGGAGTGAAACGTGAGGTTCACTCAGTAGATCAGTGAGGTTCAGTGAGGTTCAACATCAGTAGATAGATGAACATTCAAAGATTTGCAAAATCATGAAGAACAACCAAATACCTCAAAAAATAGAACAATGGAACATAGAACTGTAGGATTGGAAAAGACATCTAGGAGGTCTTCTAGTCCAATTCCCCTGCTCAAAGCAGGAGACTCTATGTCATCTTGGTCAACTGATAATACAGTCTAGTTTGAAAATGTTGTGATAGAGCAACCACAACTCCAGGATGCTAGCCATTCCACTGATAAATTGTTCTCACTGTCAGGAAATTTACTTCTAAGTTGGCTCTTTTTTGAATAAGCTTCCGCCCATTATTTCTTGTCCTAACCCCTGGTGCTTTGGAAAATAAGCTAGTCCCCTTTTCTCTATTGCAGCTCCTCAAGAACTGGAAGACCTTTCTCATTAATGGAGGTCTAGGTTACAACCTATCTGAAAAGATTATGAATTGGACCACCCCATGCTGCATTGTTTTGTGGCAAATCCCATTTATAGAACACATCCCATGAGATAAAGAAACAAAACCTACAGAAAATGTTCTTCATCTCTCAAAGAACCTTATCTTTCCAAAAGTTTCAAAGATATAGCAATAAAGGTTAATTAAGCCAATATCGCCCACCCTTCTTCATATTTCAGTTACTGACTACTTTAATTATGTGCAATGATACTGAAAAGTTAGGAAAGCAAAAAAGCACTGAAATTCTCTGAAAAGAGTCAGACATGATTCATACTTGATTGTGGAACCATCTGGTACATACAAGACTGTAGGATAGACTGAGAAGTGGGGGTCGGGGTAGAATATCCTTGAAGCATCAAGAAATTACTTCTGTATCATGTCAAGGAAACTGCATGGATGTATCCATGAATGACACTAAAAGCCAAGCCAGCCTGAAGGCAATTTTGCTTCAGTTTTCAGGGGTCTTTGTAAAGTACTTGAGCATGAAAATGACTGATTTAATAACCAACTCAGGGTATTAACCATTATTTAATTCTACTGAAGCCAGAGATGCATTTCCTTCTTGTCATTAAAGCAGCAGCCCAGAATGGAAGGTGTGATGGGGGAGAAATGTATGAACAATGCTTCAGAGAAATATGAAAGTTTCAAAGCTTCCATCACTCCCCTGTTCCTTCAAAGAGGACTTGGTCGTGAAATTGAAGAAAGCACTACTAAAAATCTCTTTTCCCCACTTCCTTTCTTTGCTGCCAACAAACTCCAAGACTACCATGATAACCAGCAAATCAAGAGGAGCATGAAAATAAGCCGTGACCACAGCAGCATATCTTCTCCATCAAAGCTTGGAAAGTCCAGACTGATCCCAAATCCTTCCTTAAAAACTCCTCTTGTTTCAAAATAGCAAGAGAAAAAAATAGACCATAAAGTAATTCCCCATCTAGTATAGCACTTAATGTTTACCATAGCCAACAAATGCACAAAGAAATCTACTAAACTCCCAGTAGTAGGTTTTCAGAGGCAGTGATGCTGCCATGGAGGATCAGAGTCACCAGTTCCCATGATTAACAGCCATTTTTGAAGCCAACTGTGATGACCCGTAGTCTCTCAAAATAACCCAAAACCCAAAACATACATTAAAGTCTGGTAAGGCCTTCAGCTTAACTTCACTGTTTTATTAGGCACAGTTTAAAGTCACAAAAGTAAATAATGAAGCAAAAAGAAAACCAAAACAAACTGCATTGACAAAAGTTCCGAAGCAAGCCAAGACAACTAATCATAAACTCCAGGAAAATAACCAAGGAGAGTCCATGGGAAGAATGCCAGCAAAGATAAACATCTTTCAAAGTAAACATTAAACTTTGACTACAGCAATTCTGACTGCACAGTTATAAACTTATACATATAGCTCCCAGCTGCAAGCCATGAGGAGGATCGTGGTAATCTCCTCTTGAGTAGACCTCTCTTTTCCCTGATTCTCCTCCCTGCATGACTGAGGATGGATAGGGGATGGACCTGGATCCTCCTCTGACTGCTCAGCTGGCCTCTGCCCTTCCCCAGCCTCCACCACCTCTGGAACCACACTCCCACTCCCTGTTGGCTGTTCCTCCTCTTCCTCAGAGTCAGTCTCCACCAGGGGCATGATGCTGGCAAGCTGGTTGCCAGCATCACATTGTCAAGAATAAATGTCATCTAACATACCAACCTCTCCAAGGCCACAAACACCATTTCTAATATTCATCTTAGGAGGGAAATACTGATTACTGTATTCTAAATGAAACATTAGGCATGTTACTAATGGACATTTTCCACCAAAGAGGGAACATCAATCTTTTTCATCTGGAATCATACTTTTAAAATTAATAATTAATTATCATCCCTGATCAGGATTCAAAACTAAAAATCAGCTGATCACCATATTACTGTTATCAATGTCACGACTATGTAAATTTATTGAATTAAATCAATACATCAATTTACTGAAAACTAAATTGCTAGCGATGTAATTATTTGGGGGATTTAGTCCTGAGATTAAAGGACGAATAAAGTACTGAGATTTTATGGTGGACTTCCCCTCAAATTTACATACTATTCAAAATAACAATTAAAAAAAAGCTAAGAACACAAAAAGACCCAAACATATCTTCTTCAGCACTCAATACCCAGATAAGGAGGGATTAATACCAGATCAACAATCATAAAGAAAACAATACCCTAAAGGCCCTGTCACACTGCCCAACGGATGCAAAACGTATGTAAAAAAGACACAACGGACGAGCAAAATGTTCCATCCGTTGTTATCTGCTCTCAAAAGGGGCAAAAATTAGCATAACCGGAGCGGATAACACGGAAAGGAATGGACGCGGGGAGGATGCAGGGCGGATGGAAAGCAGATAAGGAACGGAAGCCCAGCAGATGGAAGCGGATGGGAGCAGATGGCACATCCACGAGGCTTCCGGGGGACCTCAGCAAAGCAGACGCGGAATGGATACAGCGGATGCACAGCGGATGCACAGCGGATGAAGCGGATGCAGAGCGGAAACCTAGGGATGCACAACGGAAGCCTAGAGGATGCCTTGCATTAATTGCGCATGCGGGGGGGATTTATTGCGTCAGCCCCGTGGATATAAAGGGAAGCAGGTCACACGTGGCCAGCATTCAGAGGAAAGACCTGCTGCCGGATACATCGAGTCCTTGCCTGCCCTGCCTGCATGCCTGCCTGTAAGCCTTGCTGCCAGCCTTGCTGCAAGCCTTCCTGCCAGCCTGCCTCCAAGCCTGCCTCCCAACTTGCCTCCCAGCCTCCCTGCCAGCCTTGCTCTCTGCCTGCCTGCCAGCCTTGCTGCCAGCCTGCCTTCCAGCCTCCCTGCCAGCCAGTCTGCCTGCCAGCCTTACTGCCTGCCTGCCTGCCTGCCAGCCTTGGTGCCTGCCTGCCTGCTTGCCTTCCTGCCAGGTTTCCTGCCAGCCTTCCTACCAGGCTTCCTGCCAGCCTTGGTGCCAGCCTTCCTGCCAACCTTAGTGCCAGCCTTCCTGTAAGCCTTGGTGCCTGCCAACCTCCCTGCCAGCCAGCAACCCCACAACCATGAGGAAGAAGCGAAAGCCTCAGCAACCTGCCGCCAGCCCTGGCAAGAGGGACAGGGCCACCCTCCCACCCCCTGTCCCTGACTCTGCTTCTGCTGGGGCTTCTGCTGCTCGGGCTCGCTCTTCTGGTGCTGGAGGTTCTGCTGAAGTTGCTCCTGGCGGTGGTGCTTCTGCTGGTGCTTACTCTGCTGAAGCTGCTCCTGGCAGTGGTGCTTCTGCTGGTGCTCACTCTGCTGAAGCAGCTCCTGGTCCTGCTGGTCCTGCTCGTCCTGCTTGTGCTCCTGGTCTTGCTCGTCCTGCTCGTCATGCTCATGCTCCTGGTCCTGCTCGTCCTGCTGGTGCTGCTGCTGCTAATCCTGCTGGTGCTGCTGCTGATGATGATGATTATGATGATGATGATCCTGCTGCTGCTGCTGCTGATGATGATGATGATGATCCTGCTGCTGCTGCTGCTGGTGGTGGTGGTGTGGAGGAGCAGCCCCTACTACCTGGGAGCCCCTCTGATGAGGGCCCATCTAGTGCTGCCAAAGGGAGGAAGAGGCGTATGCAGGGACGGGAGAGGAGGCAATACTTTATTGAGGAGGAACACGAGGATGAGGTGCTGGAGTGGCTGAGAGAGAACGACTATCTGTGGCGGAAGGGACACCGTCTCTACAGAGACACCAAGCGGAAGCAGGCTCCTTGGAGAGAGAGGGCGGAGAGTATGGGTTACACTTCGGAGGTGCTCCTCGGATGGTGGAAGCACATGCACAGCTGGTACGGGAAGCTGCACCCGAAGAAATCTGGCCAGGCCACAGTTAAGCTGACGGATAGAGAGACCTACATCATGGCAAGGTGCAGCTTCCTGGAGGGTGAGATCCGCCACCGAGGAGCACCAGGAGCCCCTCTTACTACCCTCTCTCTCTGGCAGCCTGCTGGGAGCCAGTCCTCTGGCGGCCGAGAGTCAGTCCCTGTCTCCAGGCAGGTTTCTGTGGAAAGTGCCATGGCGGAGAACCCGCGAACAGGTGTTGTAACCATGGTGGAGCGTGTGAAGGACTCCCTGGTGCAGTGGGAGAAAGGAGATGTCGCGTCCACCACAGCCGTAGCCACATCCACCACCCCCCAGCTCCACCTCCACAGAAAGGCAGAGAGCCAGACAGCAGGAGGGGCAGAGCCACACTGTCCTGCTGGAGATCAGGGACACCATCCGCACCAGCATAGATCTCCTCTCTCAGCTGGTCAACACCGACTCCTCATCCTCCAATTACAAGCCCTTCCTCACCTATGTCAACCAGACCCTCAGGAACATGGAGGAACCCCAGTACCAGGTGGTGAAGGACAGGATCACTGAGCTGCTTCACAACCATCCAGATTCAGAGGACCTGCTCCCACCCAGTCCAGGTCTGCTCCTCCACCTCAGGTGATGTCCCTCCCATTCCAAGGCTTCCCACAGGCCCTCACCTACCAGGGCTACGGCTACCAGGAGGTTCAGCAGCAAAGGCAGCAGCCCTTCCCAGTCCAGGCACAGAGTCATCAGGCGACACCGTTGCCACCGGTTCCACTGATGCCACAGATGCCACCCACGCCAATGATGCCACCCACGCCAGTCTTCACCCAGCTGCAGACCAGACAGCCCCACTACACTACTCCTTCCTCCACCCCACAGCCAAGCCCGGGCTCAGTACATCTGTCATCAGTACTGGGGCTGACAACCCATGGCATGGACGAAGGACCTCTCAGCATCACGGGGCTGAAACAGCTGTCCAAGACCTTTCTCAACACACCGTCCCCTGTTGTATTCTCGGGGCCAGGCACCCCAATGACACCTCAGACCAGCACTGCAGGAGCACCCACCTCCACAGCACCTGGACCCTTCACCCCTGAGACTGGGCACACATCCGAGTGACCGTGAAGACTGCCAGAGACTGGGTGTGGACTTTATTTGGACACTTGACTTGGGTCATTTTTCTGTTACAGCTTGTTGTTCAATAAAGTTTATCTTTGATTCACACATTTGCTTCATTTATTTTTTTTAATAAAGTATTGTGGAAACTTTTAAAATTGGTTTAAGCCTTTGCATGCTTGTGGGATGGGTTAAGATAAGAGTGGGGTGGGCAGGGATACCTGTAGGATGGGCAGGGATACCTTTGGAATGGGTAATAGTTGTGGGATAGATAAACCTCCAGTGCAAGCATAGTGGGACTGTAGGGTCCACCCTCCCAGGGGCCACACCCATGGCCCTTTATTATCAATAACAATGTAATCATTCATCCACACATTTCAACATAAACACAACTCTTTATTAAATGCCCTGTTCATTGTAGGGCCACTCAACATACATGACACAATCTCATCAGTGTGATGAGACAGGCGAAAGGAAGCATCCATTAAGCATCTATCATCCTGTCTTGCCACTCCACTGCTTCAGCTGGGGAGTTGCACCACTGTTTCAGGAAGTTGCGCTGCTTCTTCCCTTCACGTGAGGCTCTGTTGGGGCCTTGCACATCCTCAGTGTCGATCAGGTTTTGCCCTTGCCTCCATTCCCCAGGCTCCATGTCCCCATTGCCTTGTTGGAGGTCCACGAGCCTGTTCTGCAAGACGGGGTAGCGGGTGCGCATGAGATTGTGCAGGATGCAGCAAGCTTCCACGATCCTCCTCACGGTCTCTGGGCGATGCTGCATGGTGGTGATAAGTACCTGGAACCTGTTGGCCAGGATGCCAAAGGCGTTCTCCACCACCCGCCTTGCCCTGGACAACCTGTAGTTGAAGATCCTCTCTTCACGGGTGAGGAGTCTGGAAGTGTAGGGCTTCGTGAGGTACATTCTGAGGGAGAAGGTGTCATCCCCCACGATGAAGTAGGGCACATCTTGTGTGTCGTTGGGCAGGGGGTCTGGATCTGGGAAGCCCATGATGAGGTTGCCTTCCAGCCCCTCCTTGAGGTCACTGGCATTGTATACCTGGGCATCTGAAGATGAGCCGTTGCGCGAAACATCGATGTACATGAACTTGTAGTCAGCATCGACGATGACAAAGAGGACGATGCTGAAGAAGCCCTTGTAGTTGAGATAAGTGGAGCCTGACTTCGGTGGTGCTTTGCAGGCCACGTGTTTGCCATCTATGGCTCCAACGGTGTGTGAGAAGTTCCACCTCTGATACCACTGCTCTGCAACTTTCTTCCATCCTTCTTCAGTGGAGGGGCACTGGAGGAGCTCCTCCATGTATTCTTCGATGATGGCCTGCACCAAAATGCTGATGGTGTTGGGTGGCACCCTCCAGCCATACTGCATGCTCCTGTAGGTGGTCCCTGAGGCCAGGTGGCGCAGAGTGAGTGCCACCATGAGCCCAGTTTCCAGGCTGGGCCGGAAGTTGGTGTTTGCCTTGGTCAACCTGGGTGTCAGCCAATGCACAACTTCATCAAACATGGCTGGAGACATCCTCATGAAGTTCTGGAATGCACGAGTGTCTTCGTTCCTGAGCTCCACCATCAGCTTGTTTTACAGTCCGTACTCTGCTCTTCTGGCAATCCATCTTCGGACCCAGACACTTCTTGGCCGCCTCTTTTTCTTCCCGTAGTAGACTTCACAGAGCCTGTAGATGGCTTTGCACTGTTGCCGAAGGATGGTGGCTGCCAAAAGGACTGTGTTATGATCCACGGTGGACATGATTTGATGTTGTGGTAGACCAAGAGTCAGATGAAGGCTGCAGAGGTCTGCACAGCTCGGCTGCTGGTCTGAAAGTGAGAGGCAGGTGAGTTGCTCCCCCTTTTTATAGGCATTATAGGTGTCCCTTTGCATCCTCTAGGCATCCTCTAAGCATCCTCTAGACATCCTTAATATCCGAGATAGGTCCCCTCTGCGAACGTTTTTTCCGTTTTAAATGCTTTGTTTCCATGCTGCATCCACTAGGCATCCATTCTGCATCCATTCTGCGTCCGTTCCGCTTCCTCCCTGCGTTCGAGCGGATGCGAGTTGCGCGGATGCAGAACGGATGCCTAGCGGATATAGCGGATGCGTAACGGATGCAGAACGGATGCCTAGCGGATGCGTAGCAGATGCAGAATGGATGAATTGGATACATTTTCCGCGCAAAAGTTTTGAGCAGCTCAAAACTTTCTGAGCGGATGAAATGTCAGTAGACGGATGCTGGACGGATAGAGAGGAAGCAAAACGGAGGCAGTGAGTACAGAACGGATACATCGCGTTAACCAACGGATGGCAAGCTTTTTTGTCCATTTTATATCCTCTTTGCATCCGTTGGTGCAGTGTGACAGGGGCTTAATAAAGGAACAATCTAAGGAAAACCACATCTCCACCAATGCTGGCAGGGCAAGCCACTGTATATAAACAGGGCAAAAACTCTATCCTTCCTATCATTGATGAGATTACCTAGTTGGGGTACAGAAACATCTGTGAGAAAACAACCAAGTTCAGAGAGCACCAAGGATCTTACAGTTTAACTCCAAGCTAGAGATATTGTCAGCCTTCAAGATCTTCTACTATTGCTTTGCATCTTTCAGCTGTCATAAGAAACGGGGGGGGGGGGGGGGGAGGAAGGGAAAGTTTGGGAAGTGAGCTGGAGGTGTTACATTCTTCTGTTGTGTAAATGGGGGGAAAGCATACAATAGAGTTAGGTTTCTATTTCTCACTTATCTTTCTTTTCTCTGCGCAACTGCAACCTGTTATCAAAATATGCCAAGGTCAACGGAAAGAGGCCTCATCATCACCTGAAGATGCCCACATGATCCTATTCACAACTTCTAATTGGAAGTGTCATCTGAACTATTGGGGGTGGGAACATTTCCATGACTTTGTATATGTGAATTGCGCGCCTAATTTCTCAGATTCAGAATTCTTTGGTTGCTACCACTTCACTTTCAGTAAAAGATATCTTTTCTCTAAACTAAAGAGTCTAAGTATTTCTTTCATGAATTTTGAATGGAGCTCCGCCTGACATTATTCTGAATCTCTACCACCAGCCCACCCAGAGAGAATACCCAATTTTCTTCTGAGGGGGCCTGGACATCATGTCATCTTCAAATAGTGACCAAGAGGATCTGGGAGCCATTGGAGGGCAGGATTTTGTGCTGGTGCAGGAGGCCCAATCGCTAGCAGAGCTCAGTTTGGAAGAGGATCCAGCTGTGAAGCCCAGATGGTCAGTGGGAGTTGGTTGGAAAGATCCGGAGAAGGACCCCCCCCCCGGGTCACAAGTACCCGCCGGCGTGGAAAAGAGGAGCCATGGCAAGAGAAGGAAAAGAGGGAACTCTTGCTGGATCAAGCCAGGAGACTCCTTAATGAAGCCTTTGAACAACCTCAAGCTGCACAAAGGTATGAAGGGGGAGGGGAAGTAGCCCCAGTCAGAAGAAGCAGAGCAACTCCCTCTCCTATAAATCAACCCGATCCAGCAGCAGCCCTGGGGCCTTCAGCGGGAGGTGTGATTCCTAGAAGGCGTAGAGCTCCTAGGCTGCCTCCGTTAGAAGTAAAATTTGGGGGGGCTCCCAAAACCTTGGGATTTTTCCTAGCTCAAGATTGGAGCCATATGGAAGAATATGGGGAGGATTTTCCCTCAGAAGCAGCCAAAGTGTGTTACCAGGGCTCTGGAGGGAATAGCGGCAGAGTGGATGGTGACCTTGCATAATGATAATGCTCCTCAGTTGCTGAATTATAACCTATTCATGGCTAGGTTTGAGGACCCATTGGCAGAGCGCAAAGTCCGAATTAGGATGAAAACCATAAAACAGGGGCGGAGATCTGTGGCTGATTACACCCAAGAATTTAGACAGCTGGCCATTTCCGAGGCTGGCCCCAAGAAGTCCTGATAGAACTGTTTAAAGATGGTTTAAATGAAGATGTGTACCAGAGATGCACTGCTAGAAGAGACCCCAATGACTTGCAGATGTGGTACTTGCTGGCAGAAGAAGTGGAGATTGATTTAATCCGAAGTAAACGGCGGGGAGGTTATAGGTGGAGCAAGTTTTCCCCCCCAAGTCCTCAAGAGGCTCCTAAACCTCAGAAGGGAGGAGTGGCGGCAAGACCCAACCCCTTGGCCTGCTTTCGATGCGGGAAGGAAGGTCACCGGGCTGTGAACTGCAGAGTCAAGTTGGAGCCAAAGGGGGTGCCAAAGGAAGGAAAGAAACCTGAAAAGTCCCCAGCGAAGCCTTGCGAAACAGCACTAAAGTCGAAAGAGACAGCAGAGGTGGCCCCTCCTGCAGGAGAGGAATCAGAAGCCCCAGTGACCCCTGAGGAGGAGGATTCTGACTCGGAAGACGACTTCCTGGTAAGTCCAAGCGTGGGCCCTATGACCATTCCGGTGAAGTTGAGGGTACCCAATTCAGGGGTCGAAGGGGAAATGCTTGCCCTGTTAGATTCTGGGTGCACAAGGTGTATAATCAACACAGAAATAGTGAAGAAAATGGGCCTAAAGCTAAAACCTTTGAAGATGCCCATTTCCTTTTGCCAACTAGATGGATCAGTGGCTGGAGGTTACCCTGCCCGTTTTGTCACAGAACCTATAGAAATGTTCATGGGAGAGCATGATGAGACCCTGCGTTTTATTGTGCTCCCTGGGATGGAGCAACCATTAATACTGGGATTGCCCTGGCTCCGGAAATGGAACCCCCAGGTTAACTGGAGAAAGGGGTTGTTGCGCATACGCACAAAGCAGCGACCGAGAGGAGGGGCCAGATCCCAGCCGAAGCCTGAGGACCTAATTGAAATAGCTTCCACAGGTACTGAGCCCGTGAAAGATGAGGAGAAAATTCCCAAAGAGTATGGGATTTAAAAGAAGTGTTCAGTGAGAATGCCTCGGATGAGCTTCCACCTCATCAGCCAACAGACTGTGCTATTGAGATTTTGCCTGGGGTGAAGCTCCCGAAACCAAAGTTGTACTCAATGACCCCACGGGAATTGGAAGAGCTAAGATTGTTTATAGATAAAAATCTGGAATGTGGTTTCATTCAACCTGCTAGACCCCGGGTAGCGGCCCCAGTGTTGTTCCGGGAAAAGAAAGATGGTTCCAAACGCTTGGTGGTGGATTACAGAAATTTAAATGCTATTTCTGTGGAAAACGTGTACCCCCTTCCTTTGATGAAGGACATGTTGGCCCATTTAGCGAAGGGAAAGATTTTCACGAAGTTGGATTTGAGAGAAGCATACTACCAAATACAAATTAAGGAAGGGGATGAGTGGAAGACCTCTTTTAACTGCCCGATGGGTTGCTTCCAATTCAACGTTCTTCCTTTTGGTTTAGAAGGGGCCCCAGCTGTTTTCATGCAAATGATCAATCAAGTGTTACATGAACATTTATACAGGGGGGTTCTGGTTTATCTTGATGATATCCTTATCTACACGGAAACTCTGGATGAACATGTGAAGTTAGTGCAGTCGGTTCTACAGAAACTGTGTGCCGCTAAGTTGTATGCTAAATTGTCAAAGTGTGAATTCCACCAAGACAAAATTGACTATTTGGGATATCGCATTTCAGCTGAAGGCATAGAGATGGATCCAGAGAAGGTGCGTGCCGTTCTGGAATGGGCTCCACCACGCACCAAGAAAACAACTTTAAAGCTTTTTGGGATTTGCCAATTTTTATCGGCAATTCATCCCGATGTTTGCTAAGATAGCAATGCCCATCAAAAACAAAAGGGGAGGTGAAGCCAAGGCCAGGAAAGCTGCTGGAGTGGCCCATGGAGTGACAAGCCGCTTTTGAAAAACTAAAACAACTGTTTGCTGCAGAACCAGTGCTGAAGCACCTGGATATGGACACTCCTTTCGTGATTCAAGCCGATGCAAGTGATGTGGCTATTGGAGCGGTATTACTTCAAATCAACGAGAAAGGGACCTTACAGCCTTGTGCGTATACCTCCCGTAAGCTGTCTGAAACAGAGAGAAGATGGCCCGTCTGGGAGAAAGAAGCTTTTGCAGTTCGTTGGGCCTTGCTGACCTGGAGACATTTCCTGGAAGGAGAAAAACACTCATTTGAGGTATGGACTGATCATAAGAATTTGGAAGCCTTAAAAATGCCCTGGAAATTGTCCCCTAAACAAGTTCTCTGGGCCCAGTATTTCAAGCGATTCAATTTCTCCTTGAAGTACATTCCAGGCGGGAAGAACTTCATGGCAGATGCTCTCTCCAGACTACCCCATTATAATAGTATGCGCCAGGAGGTGATAAGCGCAATTGTCTCAGCCAAACATCTAGCCGCCCCAGTGATCACCAGAGCCCAAAGGAAGAACCAAGAAGTGGTTTTATCGAATGACCTAACCGAACAATTAAAAGAAGCTTTAAAACTGGACGAATGCTTCCTGGCTCATTCAAGTGACTATACAATTAGAGATGGTTTGGCTTGGGTGGGGGCCAAGTTGTATGTGCCACAGGTGCTGAGGGGCCAAATACTACAACAGGCTCATGATTCTAAAGCAGCTGCCATTTCGGATTTGTGAAGACCTTACATCTGGTTAAGCGGCAATTCTGGTGGCCTACTTTAAAGAAGGACATTGAAGCTTATGTAGCTAGCTGTCCAATTTGTGCTTCGGCAAAGAGACCTCCTGGTAAGCCAGTAGGATTGTTACAAAATGTAGCTAGACCAACGACTCCCTGGAAAGAAATCTCTATGGACTTTATAGTAGAATTACCCGAAAGTGGTGGAAACACGGTCATCTGGGTAGTGACTGATTTGTTTTCCAAACAAGTACATTGCATACCTTGTTCCAAGATTCCCTCTGCTAAGACGCTGGCTAAACTGTTCACATATCTATAGGTTACATGGCGTTCCGGAACGCATAATCTCTGACAGAGGGGTCCAGTTTACCTCAAATTTTTGGAAAGAGTTCCTGAAGTTAATAGGCTCCGCCCAGGGGTTAAGCTCCGCCCATCACCCCCAAACTAATGGGGCCTGTGAGAGGACTAACGCAGTGTTAGAGCAATATCTTAGATGTTACATAAATTATCAACAAGATAACTGGTCCGAATTACTACCATTTGCCGAAGTGGCATATAACAACTCTGTACACAGTAGTACTGGATTTACTCCATTTAAAGTGGCTTCGGGACAAGATTTCGTACCCATACCTGAACTTCCTCGTGAAAAACCTAACATCCATTCGTTGGATGAATGGATAACCCAACTCCAACTTTACTGACCAGTGACACACAAAGCATTAGATGAGGCCCATCAAGCTCATAAGAAATTTGCAGACAAGAAAAGATCCCCACACAGAGAATATAAAGTGGGCGACAAGGTTTTCCTGTCCACCAGATACCTGCAGACCACTCAAAAGTCAAAGAAGCTTGGTCCTAAGTATGTTGGTCCTTTCACGATTGAACGGATTATAAATCCTGTAACAGTCCAGCTGAACTTACCCAAAACTCTTCGACGAATTCATCCGGTTTTCCATGTTAGTTTGCTAAAACCTGAACGTACTTCTGATTTAAGACCCATCCAAGCTGACCCTCCCATACCAATACTGATTGAAGGTGAACAACATTTTGAAGTTAAAGAAATTTTGGACTCTCGCAAATGGAGGGGTCGACTCCAGTATCTTGTTTCCTGGAAACATTTCCCTTCATCGCAAGCCGAATGGGTTAATGAAACTGACGTTAAAGCCCCTAAGTTGATCAAAGCATTTTGTTCCAAGTATCCTGATAAGCCTTAGGAGTGTATTGTTTTGTAATTGCTGAATGATTAATAATTGTCTTTATATTTTCTCCTCTCTCTCCTCTAGGTCTGATGGTTTTCCTTTTTCTAGGAGGGCCAAATGTCAGCCTTCAAGATCTTCTACTATTGCTTTGTGTCATAAGAAACCGGGGGGGGGGGGGGGA
>BLBF01000068.1:14512574-14533025 GCA_015471245.1 Laticauda colubrina
GTGTAAATGGGGGGGGAAGCATACAATAGAGTTAGGTTTCTATTTCTCGCTTAGCTTTCTTTTCTCTGCGCAACGGCAACCCGTTATCAAAATATGCCAAGGTCAACGGACAGAGGCCTCATCATCACCTGAAGATGCCCACATGATCCTATTCACAACTTCTAATTGGAAGTGTCATCTGAACTATTGGGGGTGGGAACATTTCCATCATTTTGTATATGTGAATTGCGCGCCTAATTTCTCAGATTCAGAATTCTTTGGTTGCTACCACTTCACTTTCAGTAAAAGATATCTTTTCTCTAAACTAAAGAGTCTAAGTATTTATTTCCTGGATTTTGAATGGAGCTCCGCCTGACAGATATTCTCTTCTATTGGTCTTCTATTCCCCTACTAACCCTATAAAATTTAGGATTTTGCAATTAACCAGAATTGGCTAGGTCCTGCCAACTTGTTAGACTTCAGAACCAAATCTCCCTGAATTCAGCAGGACTTTTCTTTTTAAGTATGTGTAAGATTGATCAGGAAAAAGGCACTCTGCAACTCACGGCGTGTCATTTTACACAATGCAAAGTTTTATTAAAAAGTACTTTTAATTGCAGATAACCAATTAGAGCATAATCTCTTTTTAACTTACATTTCAATAAAAGGAGGAGGAAACTCAATCATTATCTTGCTTTAAATTCAGTGTAGGACCATTCCAGAGTAAATGTTTGACAACACATCAAGACAGAAGTTTTTGACATAGATCCTAGATAAAAGAATGTGGATTTTGTACAAGCTTTTTTTGCCTGTGAAATTCAGAAAGATTTTTTTGTTTTATGCGTATTTATTCACATGTACATTCCAATGACTTTAAAGATGCTTTCTCTCAAATAAAGCTGCAGCCTTAATAAAGTAGCCTGATTTAAAGAATGTAGCTAATTTTTTTTAATTGTTATCTCAACTAGCTATTATTCAAGGTTTCTTCCTTTATAATAACCATCTTTAACACGGAGGTCATTATGGAAAGAATCAGCATTTCCTGACTCAGGCAATGAATTTTAAGATAATTTACCAAACCACTAACAATTATATTTTTCCAGGTTAATCAGTCAATACAAAGCACTGTCTTCATTAAACACATTAAATCCACACACACTGCCACTCTGACTGAATTGCTGTAACATTTATGTTAATTTGCCAAATAACTGATTAATTGGTTAAAAGGTAGGCAATTAATTTACCATAAAATGGATTACTCAGTGAACAGTCTTTATAAATGCAAGCTTGGAGAACCTTCAAATGGTGCCTAATTCTGGATTCGAACCATACACAAGTATAAGATAAGGCTCTGTAAAAGGGACAGATTTTTGAATGCCATTGAATTGCATCAAATTATTATGGTTGGTCACACAATCAGCCAGATATTAAGACCAGATTTGGCATTTTCATCTACCCATCAAGTCCTTCTCAAGGTCTTGGGATAGGCAGATATTGAGGCTGGAGGTTTGTTCTTTGAGCTTGTGGGTTGGTTTATGAACACTTCATTACCAGGATGGGTAACATCTTCAGTGGACTTTAGGGAGTGTCAGTATTCTTCTGCATAAGGGCTTCATGTGATCAGTAGGTCTTATGATGGGGAGGTCCCATCAGGTGAGGATCACATCAAGTGAGAGACTTGTGATGGGTCTTGTGATGGGTCAGGTGTGGGTCATGTCAAGTGGAGGGTCTAGTGATGGGTCTAGTGATGGGGAGGTTATGTCAGGTGAGGGTTATTGGGAAATGAAGTTCTGGTTGGGGGTCTTGTGTAGGTTGGTTAAGGGTCAGTGCTGTCACTGGTTGGCTGTGCAGTTTATTTGAATTTTGAGAGGTTCGTAGGCTAGTTATAGGTCAATGTGTCTATTGATGGAATTGCTTGTGGAATGCCAGGCTTCGATAAACTCATATATGTGAAAGATAGTAGCATGGCTGTGATTCTTGTATTGCTGCAATCAAATTGGTTGTGTTTGGTGTCAGAGTGACACCGAAGAGTAGAAGGTAGAGATTAGGAATCGTGGAGATTGACTGCCAGCTGGTGTTCACGGATTCTGGTTTTTAATTGATGTGATGTCAATAGGCAGATATTGTTGTTTTCCAGAGATAGAAAAGCAGATATCCACTCATTAGGAGGTCTGGCAAAAGCATTCTTTCCTTGGAGGTGAGCAGAGATAGCACCAAGAGCTAAGTGATATTTATATACCAGAGCAAAGCCACGGGAAAGCAATGGCCTGGAATAAAACCTTTTCTTGGGTTCCCTAACAGGTTATTATATACCCATTCACAGATTTCCATTTCCTATTTCCTACTGGTGTCAGCATTAGAGCCTTACATGCTCAATTCTCTGTGGACTGTAGTTCGGGGGGAGGCATCTTAATAGCCTCATTATAATGCAATCCTCTTGGCAATCACCTCTCAAGCTTCCTATTAGAAGAAGTAATTTGTGATGCCCAGTCAGCCTGCAGAACTCTGCACATCATTCCCACTAACAGCAGGCAGCTCTTTCCCTGAGCACTCTGAGGATGTTATATTGCATCCTCATCCCTTCTTACTTGTGATCACATGAATTGGTTCCCCTTCTCTTCTCTACATCACACTTTTTATTATTATTTATTTATTTCCATTCATAGAATGTGGACTATCCCTTTCAAAGACATCCCCATTCATCTGAAACCGAATAGCTAACATCCTGGTTTCTTAGCCGGATAGATAATATCATCTCAAGACTAGAAACCCCATGAGATTCTCAAGCTATTGCCAGCTACCATTTTGACAGATCCCACTCTAATGCTCAATTGATGAGTGTTGAAATTGGAATTCAGAGTTTAAAATAGCAACATTATTCATATTTCAACAGCGCACCAAACCATATGTTGCTAAGAGTTGTTATGATTGCATTGCACTTCTGTTGGAAGCACCAGCTTGAAAGGATTAGTTGGCAACATCACCGTTGCCTGGGGGACATCCACTTGGTGGGGGTCCTTTCCAGTGGTGGGCTGCTGCCTGGTCAAACCAGTTCATGCAAACTACTAGTTGTGATCACTGACTGGGCCCACCCACCCACCCTTGCACTATCCTTTCCATATATAACTAACTTTCTGGCTCATTCTCTTCACCCACGGTGCCCAGCTGAGTTCTGCACCATGCCTGCTGTACTCACCAGAGCTGTCTAAATAGATTAGCTGCATGTTTGAAGCTGCATTTCAGCCTTGAAAAGGCATGTGTGTGCATGCTCACAAGCAATGAACTGGTCCTTTCATATCCCTGGCAGAAGCTGGAGCAAAGGGCAGGAGTTCGCCCTGCCCAGGGGTGGAATTCTACCGGCTCAGCCCACTTTGGGTGAACCAGTAATTACAGCAACGATTTGGCCTTGCCTACTCACCCCTGCCCTATTCTGTCCTTTATTTACAGTGTTTTCAGCTCAGCTGATTGGCGCAATATAGCGGATTGCCATATATCAGCTGATTTACTCACCAGGACTGTAGCAAAAGATAAGTGTTGGAGCTGAAAAAGCAGTGCTTTTGAAATGCTGCGTGCAGGCACAAAACATACACTCACCGGTTGAATCGCACCCATTCCCTGTCCCACAGCAGCACTCAGATCTCAGATATGGTATTGCTAACCTCCAATCCAGCATCTTAAACACATGAACCACCAGGTTTCCTAGTCATTATCATGACACAACACTATGATAAATATTTAAATAAAATAACTCACTGGCCATTGATGACTCCATCTGGATTCATCATGGGAATAATCTTGAAGATGAAGCATTGGCGCAGGAGATCAGCTAGTCGATCGTTACTAAGGAGGAACTCCAGAGTCCCCTTCATAACCCAGCTGGAATTGCTCTCACCAGGGTGAACCCGTGCCATGAGTACGATATAAGGACGGTCACCTAAAGAAAGAAAACACACTTTTTATGCCCATAGAAGAGAATATTTGCAATGCAGGGTTGAACGATGGGACCCTTGGGGTTGTCTGAGCTTGGTTGTTTTCTTGCAGACATTTTATTACCCTACCAGATAACATCATCAGTCCCAGAAGGGAGTGGAGTTTGCTCTTTGTTTATATACAAGCGGCTTGCCCTGTCATACTTTTTATAATTTTTTCTCCTGCTTATGTAGTATCATGCTAATAGCAGTAATATCTAAGTACACACTTGCTATTTTGTACAAACAAAAATAAGAAAATAAATAGCAATAATTCAAATTGAAAATGCAATGTGAAAAACACACAGAAGGCTTATGTAAGAGTCTGGCAAGTAATACACATTCAAAAGCTTCAATTGCTGATATTGCTCACTGTTCTGACAGCCAGTCCAAATTGTTCTCAGGATATCAGGGCTTTTCCAGATGTTTTTAACTTTGTGTCACAGGGTCCTTTGGTCAATACTCAATTCATTGGGTTCCAACACCCCAGAGGGCCCACTCCAGCCTCCCTGGCCTTCCACCATCCCCCACACTAGCAGAACCCTTGAGTAGTGGTCCCAGATTGTTATCAAATCCTGCCTATGTCTACTGCTGCTCCTTACTATCAGGAGTAAGCTACAGTTCTCTTTAACTTCAGGTTACTTCCAGTTTCCTATATAAAGTAAGCAAAACCCACAACCGTTCTCACACCCAGAACCCTTTAATGCCAACTGCTCCACCACCATCACACCAAGCAACTGCTTTGCTACAGAGCTTTTATAGTTGTTTTTTGATATCAGCTGGACTGGCTGGGGAGTGATCTTAAAAGCAGGGCATCTTCAGTCCAGGTGCTGGTTAACCTCAGGCATTCTGCTCTTTCTCACTTTGCCTTTTATTTGTACTTATGCCAAATATGTCCTTTGTTTTCTCTTCTCATGACTGCTCTTATATGTACTGGAAATAATAATTGTGACTTGGTCTTTCTTACATGTAGAAATGGGTCCTTCTTCAACCTGGTACCCTTCAAACTCATTGCTTTACAATGCTCAACCAACTGCTAGGATGACTATCCCTAATATGACTGAGAATTTAGTGGTCTAACTTATCCAGACATCATCAACTTGAGAAACTCATCCTTTTGGGTAAGAATGAACCATATCAATTCCTCCCACAGGGTCGAATGGTATTTTAAAATGTTCATCATTATTCCACCCCTCTAAACTCCATAAAAAAAGAAAAGTAACTGCAAGCTTTAAAGGAATGGGTCCATCTTTCAAGAAATGCAATCTCCGAAGCAAGCTGAAATGGAAACAAAATAGCCCTCATAAACCCATCATAAAAAACAATGATGAGAAAAATAGGTAATTGTCATCACAGTAGAAAATCCATTTTTCCACTTGCTAAAGTTTTTGTTCGTGCTTTTTTATTTCCTTTCCTCCATGGGCATTGTCAAAACTAGGGTGTCAGGTTTGAAATGGCACAAATTATATTACCTGAAGATTCTCACCCCTCCCCCCAAATTTAGATATTTGTGTGACAGTTTTCACTGTTTAGGAAGAACTTTAAATAAACAGAAACACACACATACATTATTATTATTATTATTATTGTTGTTGTTGTCGTTGTCATCGTTGTCATTGTCGTTGTCGTTGTTATTCTTCTTATTATTATTATTGGCAGCAAACATATCCAACATATCTTGTTCCTTCTAATTTTCCCACAACATCCACTGTGTGTAGATTGGGCTGAAAGAGAATGATTTGGCCCAAAGTTATCCAGCAGCTTTCATGGCTGAGACATAACTAGAACTCAAGGTCTCCTGGTATTTGGCCCAAAGTCACCTAGCTAACTTTCATGACTATGGCAGAGCTAGAATGCACCATCTTCACCCAGCTGGTTTTCATGGCTCAGACAGAACTAGAACTCACCATCTTCTAGTGATTAACCCAAAGTCACCTAGCTAACTTTCATGGCTAAGGCAGGACTAGAACTCATGGTCTCCCATTTTTTTAGCCCAGTGTCTTAACCACTAGAGCAAACTAGTTAAAAGACTTCTCTAAAGTGCCTGTTAGAACCCATAAAAAATAGTGAGACTTCAGCATCACTCGGACATTTATGTACATCTTAGTTTTTATTTACTGTCTCATTTTAAACATCATTACACTACACTGCAAACATAATTCCAGGCTCTCCTTTGTTCAGATAATGAACAGCCAATTCTGATTCCAAATCCTTTTCAAGGTTTGCCAATAATAAAGGGAAGAGAATGAAATATCTTCTTTCTGAAGATGATGTGCATTGACAATCTTGATCCATAGCTGACAGCCTCTCTGACAATTATATGATTTGATTGGTGACAATCTGAGAAAGATTGTTTTAGTTCTGTGGAAAAATACAATTGATAGCAGCAGCTGTTTTTTTTTTCTTTCTTATGCTTAGTGAGATCACTTCTCAGAGATGAAGAGCTACATTTAGTTCCTTTGGAAGGTTTGGATGCAGTCAAGGTCAGTGCAAGAAATATACAGGTAGTGTGATGACCCGGGGTGTGTCACAAAGGCAACACAGTCACATAAGTAAGAAAAGTCCCTTTAATACCTCCAACTTTGCCCCCAATGTCCAGTTACCTTCAGCTGGAGAAAAAACTCTCCCAAGAACAGTCTTTAAGTAGAGGAAATTCAGTCCGAAAACAAAGTACAAATAAACTGTAAATAAAAATCCATACAAACCACGCTGCAGCAATTAATTGGACAGAGCAGGATAAGGAATTGCAGACTTGAAAGGCCAACAAAACATACAGTTGGGAAGACTCTAGGAACCCAGATAAGCCTTGACAAACTAAGATAACTCACGGTTTGCTTCCAGCAATTTTGCTGTGTATAGTTTGCCTTTTTAAACACTGTTTTCCCAGCTGCAGCCAATGAAGGGAATCTGGGCCCTTCCGTCCCCTATAAGCCATGCAGCCATGTTGCTCTCTTCTTCGTTCCTCCCTGCATGCCCTAGGAGGAAGAGGGGGTGGGCATGGGTTTTCCTCTGAACTCCCTCTCCCTGCTCTGCCCAGCCAAACTATGCCCTTCCCCAGTTTCTTCCAGAGCCACTGGAGCCACACTCCCACACCCTGTCAGCTCGACCTCCCCCTCGGAATCTGATTCCAACAGGGGCATGACAGGTAGTTCTTGGCTTACAAAAGTTTATTTAGTGACCATTCGGAGTTACAACAGCACTGAAAAAAAGTGATTTAGGACCATATTTCACACTTACGACCATTGCAACATCCCCAGGGTTACGTGATAAAAAGTCAGGTGCTTGGCAAGTGATTCATATTTACAATGGTTGCAATGTCATGGGGTCACGCAATCCACTTTTGCGAACTTCTGACAAGCAAAGTCATTGGGGAATCCATTTAGCAACCATGTTACTAACTTAACAAAGGCAATGATTCACTAAACAGCTGTGGCAAGAAAAGTCATAAAATGGGGCAAACACGCTAAACAATTGTTTCACATAGTAATATAAATTTGGGGCTCAATTGTGGCCATACTTCAAGGACTACCTGTACTTTTCACTTCTAGGAAAAAAAGTCTGTTTACACTTCAGTTGCGCCATGAATGAAGCTTCTCTCTACAGGCTACATGTTCAGTCACACACACACACACACACACACACACACACACACACCACAAGGCAGATGTTCTACAAACAGGCAAACCTGATCGATGCAGCCATTCCAACAGGATCCCCAATATGCACTCAGAATATAAACTTGATAGAGTTGGAAGGAAACTTGGATATCATCTGGTCACAGGAACCGATACTATTTCTGATCGATGGTTGTCCAGTCTCTTCTTAAAAGCCACCAATGTTGGGGCACCCACAATTTCTGAAGGCAATTTGTCCCATTGGTTAATTGTTCTCACTGTCAGGAATTTATTTCTTAGTTCTTAGGTTGCTTCTCTCCTTGATTAGTTTCCACCCATGACTTCTTGTCCTGATTACAGGTGCTTTGGTAAATAAGTTGGCCCCTTCCTCTTTATGGCAGCCCTTCAAGTATTGGAAGGCTGCTATCATCTTATCATTCTACCAGGACTTGTCTCAGGATTCCAGCAATCGCTCTACTTAAATCATGATTCTAGAGCCAAACTTCAAAAAACTTCAAAGGATTTATTAGAGATGACATACTGGCACTGCCCTGTATGAAGCCAACTCTGGCCCACATAATTCACAGTCACCTGGGACCCTGTTTCCCCCTCCCCCCTGGGTGTCTCATAAACCAGATTCTCCAGTTGAGCCTGTTCACAGGCTGGGTGTCATCATTCACCTTCTCCAATTAAATATATTCTCAGGCAAATGCTCTGGTATTTTAGTTGCAATCTTTTAAAGATAAGACTTGGAATGTACTTTTGCTTTCAAACTGCTGCACTGCTCTTCCAGATTTCCTTCCTCCTCCCTTTTCTTATGGCAACTACTAAAACAGGTATATGAATGTTTTATGAGTTGACCCACTGTTTAATTGTTGTCACTGTTAGGAATTTACTTCTTGCTTCTCTCCTGGGTTGGTTTCCAACCATTGTTTCTTGTCCTGCTTACAAGTGCTTCGGTAAATAAGTTGGCCCCTTCTTTGTGGCAGCCCTTCAAGTATCGGAAGGCTGCTATCATGTTATCATGCTACCATGACTTGCTTTTTCCAGCCCCCCCAAAAAAGTAGCATCCTAAATGGATCAAACACCTGTCTGGTCCTTCAAAAGGTGAAATATCCTATACAAGGTTTGACAACGGGTAGGGATCCTTCAAGGATCTCCACAAAGATCAACTCTATAAAATTATTTGGTGGTTATGTCACGCAGAGCTCTTATTGGATTCTGAGGAAGTTGCCAGGGAGCTCAGGTTGGCCATTTATCTCTACAGAAACCTCATGTGGCACATAACCTCGAGCATCTAACATCTAGGATGCTACTTCAACTTCCCAATCTAGCCTAGAACTCCAGAATTTCTTGTAGAATATTAAACACATCCAACTGTGCTTAGCTTCCAAGACCAGACAAAATTGACCAGAAGCTACAACCTGCTGAGTGTATTTTTAAATTCAATATTCTTTTCATCACAAATTTTCAAGGGCTTCTGATTTCTTCCTCTGACAGTTTTCA
Organism: Laticauda colubrina; assembly: GCA_015471245.1. NCBI lineage: Eukaryota > Metazoa > Chordata > Lepidosauria > Squamata > Elapidae > Laticauda > Laticauda colubrina. The sequence continues at coordinate 14,521,642 of BLBF01000068.1, forward strand.
TCCATGCTTTCTTTCTCCTTCCTAATCCTGCTTCAAAGCATCTATGTACAGACATAGTTTGTACCAGGAAAAAAAAAAAAAACCAACACCCTCCTTGTTTCATTCTTACACTATATAACTGCTTCTATAATACACACCAAAACCTTTGCTAGTGTTGCACATAGTAAATAAGAGCATTAAAAAGTTAAATTGCTTTTTGCCCATGAACTGCCTTGTTCTTCATTTTCATATCCTAGTGGGGTTGTTTCATGAGCTGTGTTGCCTGGCAACCTCCTTTTGTGCTAGCATGGTATGAATGGACTAATCTTTTGAAAGAGAAAGGATCTGAAAAGACCAGGCCATAAAGAGAAGAGTTCCAGACATTGGGACATGATGCCTTTACTCACTGTTAAATGTGTGACCCAAGAGAATTGATGATTTCATGTAAAGACACAGTTACTGGAATAATAAAGCAATGGGTGATATAACACCGAGCATAGACTTGTACAGGAAGTTTAAGATACATATACAGATAATCAGAGTTGAAAGGGACCTTATAGGTCATCTAGTCCAACCCCTCACCCAAGCAGGAGACCTTACACCATTTCTGAAAAATGGCAGTCCAATCTCTTCTTGAAGGTCTCAAGTGATGGTGCTCCCACAACTACCGAGGGCAATTTCTGTTCCATTGGTTGATTGTTCTCACTGTCAAAAAGTTTTTCCTTCAATCTTATCTGTCCAGTATTTGAGAGGCTGACACAAAGAGGAGGGGGTCACTTTATTTTCCAGGGCAAGACAAGAAACAAGGGATGAAAACTAATCAAGGAGAAAAGCAACCTGGCATTAAGGAGAAACTTCCCTACAATGAGGACAATTAACCAATGGAACACCTTGCCTCCAGAAGTTGAAAGTGCTTCATCACTGGATGTTTTTAAGAAAAGACTGGACAGTTATTTGTCTGAAATGATATAGGGATCTCCTGCTCGAGCAGGGCCTCGACTAGAAGACCTCCAAGGTCCCTCCCAGCTCTATTCTGATTCTAATTTACAATATTCTGAAGCAGCTGTCAGCCACATATCATGGCACATTAGCACTGTATGAACACCACCAAGAGAGAGGAATGTTAAGAATTAGAAACAAGACATATCAAGGCAACTAGGTGGGTAAGACTAATAAACAGGGAATGAGCAAATGGTTATTACTCTGGAAATCATCAGGACTCTTAAAGAGAAGCTTTCAAAGCTAAATATTCAAAGCACCACCTAAGTCTCCCCGGCACCCTCAAAGAGGTTCTACCAATGTTTTGACTCCTGAGCAAGCCCTTGTTATGAGATGGCCTTTTATCATTTAGAATCTGTTGTTTAGATCACAGTGGAATGAAACAGAATGAGCAAGTGTAGAAGATCACAAGGTCACAAAGAGAGTTCTTACTAATAGGGACATTTTAAGTACCTGATCAAAAGGAATGTGATGATTCAGTGGCTAAGACGCTGAGCTTGTTGATCAGAAAGGTTGGCAGTTCAGTGGTCTGAATCCCTAGAGCCATGTAATGGAGTGAACTCCCACTACTTGTCCCAGCTTCTGCCAACCTAGCAGTCTGAAAGCATGTAAAAGTGCAAGTAGAAAAATAGGGACCACTTTGGTGGGAAGATCACAGCGTTCCATGTGCCTTTGGCATTTTAGTCATGCCAGCCACATGACCATGGATATGTCTTTGGACAAGCGCTGGCTCTTTGGCTTTGTAATGGAGATGAGCCTAGAGCCAGAAATGACTAGCTGGCTCTTTGGCTTTGTAATGGAGATGAGCCTAGAGCCAGAAATGACTACCATGTTACCTTTTAAGTACCTGATCATCTCAAAGTTTGGGCCTGGCCTCCTAATTTAAGAACTCGGGTTGGCAACAATACTTACACTGCTATTCAACAGCCAATAACCAGATTTTTATATTCATATTCAACAGTCAGTTATCATTATATATTTCAACGGATAGTCTGTTGGTATGCATGGAAATACAATTCATTTCATTGTGGAGTGCTGCTACCTACTTAAGAATGGCATCATTAAGTAGGTCAACAATAGCTAGGAGCATAATGAACAAAACAGGAAAAATCAACTTTATTCAGACAGAGTCAAACCCTCTTCAGAGATACCCTGTCTGTCACATTATCTCAAGTAGAATTTTGTAATAGGTGTCTGAATGGATTCCATCCATATACTCCTTTTTTCTCAAGTTGATGTCTCCATCCATTTAGACTTAACAATGGTAGTTCTCAGCCTGATATTAGGTGAGACAAAGCACTGGAACTGAGAACAGAAGACAACAGATGGTAGCATCCCATGCCTGCTTCTGCCTACACTTGCCATGCTCTTGTTATTTCCTAACACCAAAGTCATTCTTGTAAATGCAGACAATGCTAAATAGGAGTCAAAGCAGCAGAAATATCCATCATGCACCATTGCCATAATATCTATTTCAAAGTCTGAATTTATTCTGAAGCAGGAAGCAATTTGAGTTCCTCTTAAATATTTTGTGTTGAGTGCTGACTTTCTTCTATATGTTTTGAAAATAGGGTCTGGGATAGGTACATCATATAATTTCTGTAAATTGCTTTGCAGAGGTGGAGGTAGGTTTCTCAAGATGTGATTTCTGAGGACAAAGGGTTCAAGAAACTCATATCTTGGGATGAGCCCTACTAGTGATGAATTAAATGAAGCTACGACCTTTTCACACCATTTTATGTTTCCTGAGCAAAATATGACAATGGCAGCCTTCCCAATCTAAAGTTCCTTCTGCAGTCATCTGAGCAGGGACTGAAAGTGGAGCAAGTTATCCTCAACCATATTTATTGAGTCCTGGCTAGAGCTCTCCAGAAGAAAAATAATCTTCTTAATAATTGTTCAAAACTCACCTGGTATCTAAGTAGGGGGGTCTCAAAACACCAGCATCACTGCTGAAAATCCAACACAGGATTCATCCTGTTGACTTTCCTTATGGCTGGGATTGTAATAGAGGCCATGCAGATTGCACATTACTGAAGTAACAGTTGCAGAGTGAGAGATAGGACACACAGACACACACACACACAGCTATATTTCCATAAAATAGGCTTATGAACACCACAATGTTCTCTAGTCCTGTGACATTATTTAAAAAGCAATTTTTATCAAGTTGTTTTTATGTGAAAAAGAATATAATCATCGTATGAATTTGTAGAATAAATATATGCATTTACATAAGACCTTACTATACAGTGCTATACTGGGAGACCAGGAGTTCTAATCCTGCTTTAGGCATAAAGACAGCTGCTTGTTTTGGGGGCAAGTCACTCATTCTCATCCCAAGGTAGAAGAAAATGAAAATTTTCTGAAAATTATCCGAGAACACTGCCAAAAAAAACCTCAGGAACTTGTCCTGGCACTTGCCAGGAGTCAAAGTTGATTTGAAGCCACAAAATTATAACTTAAGCCCATGTCACACTGGCCAACGGATGCAAAAAGGACACGAGCAAAATGTTCCATCCGTTGTTATCCGCTCTTAAAAGGGGCAAAAATTTGAGATACAGTCCCACTATGCTTGCACTGGAGGTTTATCTATCCCACAGCTATTACCTATCCCACAGGTATCCCTTCCCATCCCACAGGTATTCCTTCCCATCCCACAGGTATCCCTTCCCATCCCACAGCTATCTTAACCCATCCCAAGGTATCCCTGCCCATCCCACAGCTATCTTAACCCATCCCACAGGTATCCCTGCCCATCCCACAGGTATCCCTTCCCATCCCACAGGTATCCCTTCCCATCCCACAGCTATCTTAACCCATCCCACAAGCATGCAAAGGCTAAACCATTTCTAAAAGTTTCCACCCAGACTTTATTGAAAAAAATTAATGAAGCAAGTGTGTGAAACAAAGATAAACTTTATTGAACAACAAGCTGTAAAATAAACATGACCCAAGTCAAGTGTCCAAATAAAGTCCACAAATATCCAGGCAGCCAGTCTCTGGCACTCCTCTTGGTCACTCGGAGGTGTGTGCCCAGGCTAAGATTTTAGGGAGCAGGTGCTGTGGAGGTGGGTGCTGCTGCAGTGCTGGTCTGAGGTGTTATTGGAGTGCCTAGCCCCGAGAGGACAACAGGGGACGGTGTGTTGAGGAAGGTGTCAGACAGCTGGCTCAGCCCCGCGATGCTGAGAGGTCCTTCCTCCATGCCATGGGGTGTCATCCTCAGTACTGAGGACAGATGTACTGAGGCCGGACTTGGCTGTGGGGTGAAGGAAGGAGCAGTGTAGTGGGGCTGCCTGCTCTGCAGCAGGGTGAGGAGTGTCGAGGTTGGCATCGGTGGCATCATTGGAACCGGTGGCAGCGGTGTCGCCCGATGACTCTGTGCCTGCATCTGTAAGGGCTGCTGTCTGTGCTGCTGGACCTCAGGGTAGCTGTAGCCCTGGTAGGTCAGGGGGTGTGGGAAGCCTTGGTATGGGAGGGACATCACCTGGGGTGGAGGAGCAGACCTGGACTGGGTGGGAGCAGGTGCCTCTGGGTCTGGAGGGTTGTTAAGCAGCATGGTGATCCTCTCCTTCACCACCTGGTACTGGGGATCCGCCATCTCCTTGAGGGTCTGGTTCACATAATTGAGGAAGGGCTTGCAGTTGGAGGAGGAGGATTTGATGGGGACCAGCTGAGAGAGGAGACCTATGCTGGTGCAGATGGTGTCCCTGATCTCCACCAGGACCTTGTGGCTCTGCCCCTCCTGCGGTCCAGCTCTCTGCCTTACTGTGGTGGCGGAGGTGTGGGTGGATGCGGCTTCGGTAGTGGTGGCCTCAATGTCTCCTTTCTCCCACCGCACCAGGGAGTCCTCCTCGCTCTCCACCACGCTTTCAACACCTGCCTGGGGGTTCTCCGCCATGGCACGCTCCACAGAAACCTGCATGGAGACAGGGACTGACTCTCGGCCGCCAGAGGACTGGCTCCCAGCAGGCTGCCGGAGAGACAGGGTAGAGATTTGGGCTCCTGGTGCTCCTCGGTGGCAGACCTCACCCTCCAGGAAGCTGCACTTGGCCATGACGTAGTTCTCTCTGTCCGTCAGCTTAACCCTGGCCTGGCCAGATTTTTTGCGGTGCAGCTTCCCGTACCAGGTGTGCATGTGCTTCCACCAGCCGAGGAGCACCTCTGAAGTGTAGCCCAGACTCTCTGCCCTCTCTCTCCAAGCAGCCTGCTTACGCTTGGTGTCCCTGTACAGCTGGTGTCCCTTCCACCACAGATAGTCATTCTCTCTCAGCCACTCCAGCACCTCATCCTCGTGCGCTTCCTCGATGTAATACTGCCTCCTCTCTCGTTGTTGCATACGCCTCTTCCTCCCTTTGGCAGTACCAGATGGGCCCTCATCAGAGGGGCTTCCAGGTTGTAGGGGCTGCTCCTCCACACCAACAGCAGCAGCAGTAGCAGCATCATCAGCATCATCAGCATCCTCACCAGCAGGATCATAATCAGCAGCAGCAGCAGCAGCAGTATAATCACCAGCAGGATCATAAACAGCAGCAGCAGCAGCAGGATCAGCAGCAGCAGCAGCAAGACCAGGATCAGCAGCAGCAGAGTAAGCACCAGCAGCAGGGTCAGCAAGACCAGGAGCACGAGCAGAACGAGCAGGACCAGCAGGACCAGCAGGACCAGGAGCAGCCTCAGCAGAGTACACAGCAGAAGCACCACTGCCAGGAGCAGCTACAGCAGAAGCTCCAGCAATAGAAGAGCGAGCCCAAGCAGCAGAAGCCCCAGTAGAAGCAGAGTCAGGGACATGGGGCGGGAGGGTGGCCCTGTCCCTCTTGCCAGGGATGGCGGCAGGTTGCTGAGACTTTCGCTTCTTCCACATGGTTGTGAGGTTGCTGGCTGGCAGGAAGGCTGGCAGGCACCAAGGCTGGCAGGAAGCCTGGCAGGAAGCCTGGCAGGAAGGCTGGCAGGAAGGCTGGCAGGAAGGCTGGCAGGAAGGCAGGCACCAAGGCTGGCAGACAGACTGGCTGGCAGGGAGGCTGGAAGGCAGGCTGGCAGCAATGCTGGCTGGGAGGCTGGAAGGCAGGCTGCCAGCAAGGCTGGAAGGGAGGCTACCCAGGAGGCTGGGAGGCAGGCTGGGAGGCAGGCTTGCAGGCAGGCTGGCAGCAAGGCTTGCAGGAAGACATGCAGGCAAGGAACTCGAAGTGTCCAGCAGCAGGTCTTTCCTCGGAATGCTAGACGTGCGAGCTGCTTCCCTTTATATCCGGGGGGCTTGCGCAATGCATCCCCCCCGCATGCGCAATTAATGCCAGGTATCCGTTAGGCTTCCGCTGTGCATCCGCTAGGCTTCCGCTCTGCATCTGCTTCATCCGCTGTGCATCCGTTCTGTATCCACTTTTTCCATTCCGCGTTCGCTTCGCTGAGGCCCCCCGGAAGCCTAGTGGACGCGCCATCCGCTGTGCTTCCGTTCCGCATCCGCTTTGCATCCGCCCTGCGTCCTCCCCGCGTCCGTGTTGTCCGCTCCAATTATGCAAATTTTTGCCCCTTTTGAGCGCGGATACAACGGATGTAACATTTTTCTCTTCCGTTGTGTCCGTTTTGCATCCGTTGGGCAGTGTGACACGGCCTTAACCTAGATTCACTGAGAAATCTATTTGTATCAATTTCCCTTATTGCCTGTTTTCAGTGCATCGTTCAAAAAGTGAAGCTTTAACCATTTAAAGAAAGATGTATTTTTTATTTTTACTTGGAAGAGAACGGTTCTTCTCAAACCCATTCAGTTCCATCATCCATGTGGCCACTGAATCTCTGTGGATTGTTGTCAGTTCAAGATTTAAATAGACTATCCACAAAGGACTCGGTCCATCTTGGACCCATTCTGGTAGCAGGCAGGAATCTTAAACTTGACAGGTAGTCCATGAGCATCTTCAAGTGCCAGTTGCAATGACTCCTCCAAACCAGTGGTCGGATTCAAATATTTTTACTACTGGTTCAGTGGGCATGACTTGGTGGGCGCATTTTGCACATATGCACATACTTTGTGTGCACATGCATGCCAAATGCATACTTTGCGCAGGCACAGAGGCATTTGCGCAGGCGCAGAAGCATTCTAACTCGCCTCCTGCAAGCCTACACAATCCTGGTTGCTTCAGCAGCTGCCACGTGGCACTCTTCTGTGCCGCACAAAGCAGCTGCACTTCAAATTCAGAGGATAAAGGTGATTATGTGAACCCAGGTGGGTGGGTGGGCCCAAAACAGAGCAGTGGAGAGAACCAGTTCGGTCTCTGCTGCTCATCACTGCTACTGGCTCTGAAGAACCGGGCCGAACCGGTAGAATACCACTACTGCTCCAAACATATTCAGCATTTTGATTGGGCTTTTACTCAGAAGGTAGATGAAGTGTGCTGAGATACCTAATTTTTTCTCTTTCCATCATGCTTTCTCTGGGAGCTTATATGTGAGTCAGGAAGTGAAGCAGTTAGGACTGGGATAACTTAAGTCTGCCCTCAATCTTCACTTGCTGAGCAATTCTCAGCCCAGATTAATTCATAAGAGATGGTTATTGTGGGGATACAATGAAGGGAATTCTCCATGTAATCTGCCTCAAGATATTGGAGGAGAAGCAGCATATTAATTCAAAAAATAAAATAAATAAAAAATTAAATTAAATAAATTTTAAAAAGTAAAATAATACATTTAAGGAGGTCATATCATCACCAGGTACATAACATTGGACTGTGACTTATGACATATTCATATGACAGAGGCATGTATTTCAAATAACTGAAGAAGGTCTAATGGTGGGGTTTAAAAGACCAGAAGACATACATGAACTTTTTCTGAATGAAGAAAAAACTGAACTGATGAATTGTGGATTTAGGATTAGAAAGGGTTAAAGAAAGACAGGAAAGAATAAGTTGGCAGTTACTTGAGAGAAAGAATAATGGGAATCAAAATTCTGTTTTCCTTTCTTTTTTTCCTCCTTTCCTTCCCCCCCCCTTTTTCCTTTTGATACTTTCATTGTATTGTAAAATTCTAATTCAATGTATTCAAAACAAAACAACAAAAGGGAACAAAATTAACACCTTCTCTAAGCTTCTGTTCTTATGACTTCACTCTCATATGCCTTTAAAAATCTTCTCTAGGCTGGGATAAAGTCCTGGAAAACTGAAATATAGTTAAGGTAAGACTTAATCTTAAGCTTCCAACTCAGCCAATATCCAAACAAATCAGAACCCTCCCATGCAGTTCCCGGGATACACAGATCTCTATCTCCATCTAGTGATCTAGTATTAGGCATGCAAGAGGGGCTGAATTTAAGAACATATGTTTGTAGCTGGTAAAAAAGCACAAGACCCCAGGTTTCTGGTTGTGAAGTGGTGAGGTCAATATTTGGAAGGGCAAGCTGAAAACAAATTGTTCAATTTTACAAGAGGTTTATTGTTCTTTTCCCCTTGTTCAGCAGCCATTCGAAATGTTGGCTATTAAAAAAAAAAACAATAGAGCAAAGAGTTATCTAAAACTCTCTGGGGACTGGAAATGTTAATATTTCAAAGGAATAAAATCTGGAATCTTTACTTTTTTTAAGCATTGCTTTAAAAAAAAAAACATGAGAGGCTGTGCCCTCTCTTTTTCGGAAGCATGCATCCATGTGCATGCATGCTCACAAACACCAATTTGAAGCTCACATATAATTGTTCCTTTGGAGCACTTCATTTATTCTATGTCAGACATACATCTGTTGCTTGGTAAGAACACCTTCATGGGAGAGTTACTTTCAGGAGACTGTTTGAAAATGACTGCAAATGATCCTTTAGTTTGGTTCTATTTGGCAGGGGTACAATTGCTTTTTGGAGTGTGCTTTCTCTATTCCTTTCTCAGTGTTAAAATCAGCATAGCCCAAGTGGTACGTTTCTGTTAATTCTCATTCCCAACACTACAAACAGGAGCCAAGCACTTCGTCAGTAGGGCTGCACTAAATCTGTTTGCAAAGTTAAGGGAAGGGGAAGAGAGTAAAAAGATAGAAGGTTGGATTAAAGAGAACCTTGTTAAGGTCTTATACATTTAAGACAGTGAGAATTTCTCCAATATTAGGAATCAAAAACAACTCAAAAGCACCCAATGGTTTAAGGACTATTTTGAATATAGGATTTCATGTCAGGAGGAGTCAAGAGGGAGACCAACTAACCATTCTTGACTTGTGGTGAGTCTCATTCCTTCTAGCTTAGTCTCTACCAGAGGTGGCATTCAGCAGGTTCTGACCAGTTCTGGAGAATCAGTAGCGGAAATTTTGAGTAGTTCAGAGAACTGGCAAATACCACCTCTGACTGGCCCTACCCCATCTCTTCTCTGCCTCCTGGGTCCCAGCTGATTGGGTGGATCTCCTTTTGTTGCCGTGCACAGGAGAACAGAGCTGAAAAGCAGGTTAGTGGGGTGAGGAGAGAATGGGGATTTTACAGTACTCTTCCCCTGCCATGCTCACCAAGCCATGCCCACCAAGCCACACCATGCCCACTAAACCACACCATGCCACACCAAGCCATGACCACAGAACCAGAAGTTCAAAAAAATTGAATCCCACCACTGGTCTCTACTCCTCAACATGCCATCCAGAGACAAGAAAAGAACCTGGAGCAGTCCCAAAAATCATAGTGATGCCCATAAAATCAATTAAGAAGAAAAATAGAACAATATCAGTTCCTATCTCCCCACCACAGAGAAAACATGAACCATGAATTGTTCTCTTTCTTCTCCAAAAGACATGGAAGCCAGTGACAAGACCGGATGCCTCCCTGATTATCAGAGGATTCTAATCAAACCACTTTCTGGGATAGGAAAATAATGAAGATAATTCCCTGAAACCAAAATAACAGATTTGGAAGGGATCTTCTGGTCATCTAGTCCAACCCCTCGCCCAAGCAAGAGACCCTACACCATTTCTGACAGATGGCAGTCCAGTCTCCAGTGGGGAAGCTCCCATAACCAAATCTTGCATTCTCTCCAAATTACATTATTCAATGTTTCTGTGATGCCTGCTTATTGTCAACAACAGTTTTGTTCCTTGGTTATTTCTGTTTTTAAACAAAGTCATTCTAATTTTGCTTGTACAAGGACTACCATGTTTGGGTTGCAAAACTGTAGTTGAACACTAGGTGGCAACTAAGAGTTGGAGTTATCTGTATTCTCTTGCTGCCCTGTAATGGCCACCTTTAAGAGACTGTCAAATAGGCCGACGGATGCAAAACATATGTAAAAAGGACACAGCGGATGAGAAAATTTTCCATCCGTTGTTATCCGCTCTCAAAAGTGCCCCAAATTTGCATAAGCAGAGTGGACAACAACGGAAAGGAACGGACGGGGAGAGGATGTAGCCAGGATGTTAAGCGGATGCTCCACGGAAGCCTAGCAGATGGAAGAGGATGGCACATCCGCAGGGCTTCCAGGGGAGCAGAGCAAAGCAGACGTGCAAGGGAAGGAACGGATGCAGTGCGGATGCCTACCGGATGACGCGAATGCATCACAGACGCCTAGCGGATGCCTAGCGGATGCCTAGCAGATGCAAAGCGTTCACTGCGCATGTGGGGAGGATGCATTGTGTCAGCCCCGTGGATATAAAAGGATGCAGCTCACAAGCAGGTCACCATTCAGAGGAAAAGGCCCTGTCACACTGCCCAACGGATGCAAAACATTTGTAAAAAGGACACAGCGGACGAGAAAAATGTTCCATCCATTGTTATCCGCTCTCAAAAGGGGCAAAAATTTGCATAACCAGAGCAGATAATACGGAAAGGAACGGATGGGGGGAGGACGCAGAGCGGATGGAAAACGGATGCGGAATGGAAGCCTAGTGGATGGAAGCGGATGAGAGCGGATGGCACATTCGCAGGGCTTCCGGGGGGCCTCAGCAAAGCGGACACGGAACGGATACAGCGGATGCACAGCAGATGCACAGCGGATGAAGCAGATGAAGAGCGGATGCAGAGCGGATGAAACAGATGCAGAGCGGAAGCCTAACGGATGCAGAGCGGAAGCCTAACGGATGCCTAGCGTTAATTGTGCATGCAGGGAGGATGCATTGCGTAAGCCCCACGGATATAAAGGGAAGCAGCTCGGAAGCAGGTCACCATTCAAAGGAAAGACCTGCTGCCGGATGGATTGACAGCCTTGCCTGCCTTGCCTGCATGCCTGCCTGCAAGCCTTGCTGCAAGCCTTGCTGCAAGCCTTGCTGCCAGCCTCCCTGCCAGCCTCCCTGCCAGCCTTGCTGTCTGCCTGCCTGCCAGCCTTGCTGCCAGCCAGTCTGCCTGCCAGCCTTGGTGCCTGCCTGCCTGCCTGCCTGCCAGCCTTGGTTCCTGCCTGCCTGCCAGCCTTAGTTCCTGCCTGACTGCCTGCCTTGGTGCCTGCCCGCCTGCCAGCCTTGGTTCCTGCCT
>BLBF01000068.1:14533035-14553280 GCA_015471245.1 Laticauda colubrina
CTGCCTGCCAGCCTTGGTTCCTGCCTGACTGCCTGCCTTGGTGCCTGTCCGCCTGCCATCCTTGGTTCCTGCCTGCCTGCCAGCCTTGGTGCCTGCCTGACGGCCAGCCTTGGTTCCTGCCTGCCTACTAGCCTTGGTGCCTGCTTGCCTGCAAGCCTTGGTGCCTGCCAGCCTCCCTGCCAGCCTTCCAGCCAGCCTTGGTGCCTGCCTGCCTGCCAGCCTTGGTTCCTGCCAGCCTCCCTGCCAGCCAGAAACCCCACAACCATGGGGAAGAACAGAAAGCCTCAGCCATCTGCTGCCAGTCCTGGCAAGAGGGAAAGGGCCACCATCCCACCCCCTGGCCCTCACTCTGGTTCTGCTGGGGCTTCTGTAGCATGGGCTCGCTCTTCTGGAGCTGGAGCTTCTGCTGCTTCTGCTTCTGGAGGAGCTGATGATGATGCTTATGGCAGTGGTGCTTCTGCTGGTGACTATGCTGATGCTGCACCCCAATGGCGCTTCAGACAAACAGTCCAGCACCAGCCACCTCCACAGCACCTGGACCCTTCACCCCTGAGACTGAGCAACCAAGAGGAGTGCCAGAGACTCATTTTTGTTTTATAGCTTGTGGTTAATAAAGTCTATCTTTGATTCACACACTTGCTTCATTTCTTTTTTTTAATAAAGTCTTGGTGGAAACTTTTAGAAAGGGTTTAAGCCTTTGCATGCTTGTGGGATGGGTTAAGATAGCAGTGGGATGGGCAGGGATACCTTTGGGATGGGTAATAGCTGTGGGATAGATAAACCTCCAGTGCAAGCATAGTGGGACTGTATGGTCAACCCTCCCAGTTGCCACACCTATGGCCCTTTATTATCAATAACAATGTAATCATTGATCCACACATGTCAACATAAACACAACTCTTTATTAAATGCCCTGTTCATTGTAGGCCCACCCAACATACATGGCCCAATCTCATCAGTGTGATGAGACAGGCTGAAGGAAGCATCCATTAATCATCTATCATCCTGTCTTGCCACTCCACTGCTCCAGCTGGCAAGTTGCACCAGTGTCTCAGGAGGTTGCACTGCTTCTTCCCTTCACGTGAGGCTCTGTTGGGGCCTGGCACATCCTCAGTGTCTATCAGGTTTTGCCCTTGCCTCCATTCCCCAGGCTCCATGTCCCCATTCCCTTGTTAGAGGTCCATGATCCTGTTCTGCAAGACTGGGTAGCGGGTGCGCATGAGATTGTGCAGGATGCAGCAAGCTTCCACGATCCTCCTCACGGTCTCTGGGCGATGCTGCATGGTGGTGAGAAGTACCTGGAACCTGTTGGCCAGGATGCCAAAGGCGTTCTCCACCACCCGCCTTGCCCTGGACAGCCTGTAGTTGAAGATCCTCTCTTCACGGGTGAGGCACCTGGAGTTGTAGGGCTTCATGAGGTAAGTTCTGAGGGAGAAGGCGTCATCCCCCATGATGAAGTAGGGCACATCTTGCATGTCGTTGAGCAGGGGGTCTGGATCTGGGAATCCCACCATGAGGTTGCATTCCAGCCCCTCCTTGAGGTGACTGGCGTTGTATACCTGGGCATCTGAAGATGAGCCGTTGCCTGAAGCATCGATGTACATGAACTTGTAGTCAGCATCGACCATGGCGAAGAGAATGATTCTGAAGAAGCCCTTGTAGTTGAAATGAGTGGACCCTGACTTGGCTGGCACTTTGCAGGCCACGTGCTTGCCATCGATGGCTCCAACGGTGTGGGGGAAGTTCCACCTCTGATACCACTGCTCTGCAACTTTCTTCCATCCTTCTTCAGTGGTGGGGCACTGGAGGAGCTCCTCCATGTATTCTTCGATGATGGCCTGCACCACTTCTCTGACCACAATGCTGATGGTGTTGGGTAGCACCCTCCAACCGTACTGCATGCTCCTGTAGGTGGTCCCTGAGGCCAGGTGGCGCAGAGTGAGTGCCACCTTGAGCCCAGGTTCCAGGCTGGGCCGGAAGTTGGTGTTTGTATTGGTCCACCTGGGTGTCAGCCGCTGCACAACTTCATCAAACAAGGCTGGAGACATCCTCATGAAGTTCTGGAATGCACGAGTATCTTCATTCCTGAGCTCCACCATCAACTTGTTATACAGTCCGTACTCTGCTCTTCTGGTGATCCATCTTCGGACCCAGACGCTTCATGGCCGCCTCTTTTTCTTCCCGTATTAGAGTTCACAGAGCCTGTAGATGGCTTCGCATCTTGCAGAACGATGGTGGCTGCCAAAAGGACTTTGTGACAATCCACGGTGGACATGACTGGATGCTGTGGAAGAGCAAGAGCCAGATGAAGGCTGCAGAGGTCTGCACAGCAGGGCTGCTGGACTGAAAGTGAGATCCAGGTGAGTTGCTCCCCATTTTGATAGGCAGTATAGGTTTTCCACTACGTGTCCCTTTGCATCCTCTAGGCATCCTCTAGACATCCTTAATATCTGAGATAGGTCCCCTCTGCAAATGTTTTTCCTGTTTTAAATGCTTTGTTTCCATTCTGCATCCACTAGGCAATCCGTTCTGCATCTGTTCTGTGTCTGTTCCGCTTCCTCCCTGCATCCGTTTACCGCTGGAGCGGATGTAGTTGCACGGATGCGCAGCAGATGCCTAGCGGATATAGCGGATGCATAATGGATGCAGAACGGATACCTAGCGGATGCCGAGCAGATGCAGAACGGATGCATTGGATACATTTTCCGCTCAAAAGTTTTGAGCAGTTCGAAACTTTCTGAGTGGATGAAACGTCAATAAACGGATGCTGGACGGATAGAGAGGATGAAAAACGTAGGCAGTGAGTACAGAACGGATGCATCGCGTTAACCAACGGATGGTAAGTGTTTTTCCCCATTTTACATCCTCTTTCCATCCGTTGGTGCAGTGTGACAGGGGCTAAAGACCTGCTGCCAGGCACATCTCCAGCCAATAACCATGGGGATGAAGTGGAAGCCTGTGCCATCTTCTGCCAGCCCTGGCAAGAAGGACAGGGCCACCATCCCACCCCTGGCCCTGACTCTGCTTCTGCTGGGGCTTCTGCTGCTCGGGCTGACTCTTCTGGTGCTGGGGCTTCTGCTGGCGCTGCTCCTGGTGCTGGTGCTCCTGCTGGTGCTTACTCTGCTGGCACTGCTCCTGGTGCTGGTGCTTCTGCTGGTGCTTACTCTGCTGGCGCTGCTCCTGGTGCTGGTGCTTCTGCTGGTACTTATTCTGCTGGTGGTGCTCCAGGTCCTGCTGGTGCTCCTGGTGCTGCTGGTGCTGCTGGTCCTGCTGGTCCTGCTTTTGCTGCTGCTGCTGGTGGTGGTGGTGTGGTGGAGCAGCCCCTACAACCTCGAAGCCCCTCTGATGAGGGCCCAGATGGCCCTGCCAGAGGGAGGAAGAGGCATACGCGAGAACGGGAGAGGAGGCAATACACAATCAAAGAGGAACATGAGGATGAGGTGCTCGAATGCCTAAGGGAGAATGAGTATCTATGGCGGAAGGGACACAGGCTCTATCGAGACACCAAGAGGAAGCAGGCTGCTTGGAGAGAGAAGGCGGAGAGCCTGGGATACACTTCAGAGGTCCTCCTCAGGTGGTGGAAGCACATGCACACCTGGTACGGGAAGCTGCACCTCAAGAAGTCTGGCCAGGCCATGGTCAAGCTCACCGACCAGGAGACCTACGTGATGGCCAAGTGCAGCTTCTTGGAGGGTGAGATCCGCCACCGAGGAGCAGCCCCTCTGTCTACCCTCTCTCTCAGGCAGCCCGCAGAGACCCAGTCCCCTTCTGGCCAAAAGTCAGCTCCTGTGTCCAGGCAGGTATCTGTGGAGCGTCCCATGACAGAGACCCCCTCTGACAGCTGCACTCCCCGTGGTGGAGCGCGTGGAGGACCCCCTGACACAGTGGGAGCAAGGAGAGGGCACTTCCACCAGAGACCAAGCCACACCCACACCCAGCTCCACCTCCACAGAAAGCAGGCAGAGAGCCAGACCGGAGGGGCAGTGCCACACTGTCCTGCTGGAGATCAGGGACACCATCAAAAGCAGCAAAAATCTCCTCTCAGCTGGTACATACCGACATACCATCCTCAAACCGCAAGCCCTTCCTCACCTACGTCAACCAGACCTTCATGGACATGTCCGAATCACACTACCAGGTGATAAAGGACAGGATCACCGGTCTTCTGCACAACCCTCCAGGCCCAGATGGACCTGCTCCCACCCAGTCCAGGTAAGCTCCTCCACCCCAGGTGATGTCACAGCTCTTCCAAGGCTTTCCACAGGCCCTCATCTACCAAGGCTATGGCTACCAGGAGTTCCAGCAGCACAGGCAGCCCTTCCCAGTCCAGGCACAGGTTCATCGTATGCCACTGGTGCCACCGATGCCACAGGTGCCACAGTTGCCACAGATGCCACTGAGGCCACTGATGCCAGCCACACCACAGATGCCACTGATGCCACAGATGCCACCCACGCCTCACCTCACTCACCTGTAGACCAGACAGCCCCACTACACTCCTTCCTCCACCCCACAGCCAAGCCTGGCCTCAGAACATCTGTCATCGGTCTTGGGACTGACAACCCATGTCATGGAGGAAGGGGCTCTCAACATCACAGGACTGAGCCAGTTCTCTGAGAGCTTCCTCCACACACCATCCCCTGTTGTCTAATCGGGGCCAGGCACCCCAATGGCGCCTCAGACCAGCACTCCAACAGCACTCCAGCAGCAGCCACCTCCACAGCACCTGGACCCTTCACCCCTGAGACTATGGGCACACCTCAGAGTGACTGAGAAGAGTGCCAGAGACTGGGTTGCTACCTGTTGACTTTATTTTTGCTTGGGACACTTTACTTGGGTCATTTTGCTCTTACAGTTTGTTATTAATAAAGTATATCTTTGCTTCACACACTTGCTTCAGTTCTTTTACTCAATAAAGAAATGGTTTAAGCCTTTAAATGTTTGTGGGATGGGTAAGGATAGCAGTGGGATGGGCAGGGATACCTCTGGGATGGGTAATAGCTGTGGGATGGGTTAAGATAGCAGTGGGATGGGCAGGGATACCTGTGGGATGGATAATAGCTCTGTTGGGGCCTTGCACATCCACAGTGTCTATCAGGTTTCACCCTTGCCTCCATTCCCCAGGATCCATGTCCCCATTTCCTTGTTGGAGGTCCACAAGTCTCTTCTGCAACACTGGGTAGCAGGTGCACATGAGATTGTTCAGGATGCAGCAAGCTTCCACAATGTTCCTCACAGTCTCTGGGCGATGCTGTATGGTGGTGAGAAGTACCTGGAACCTGTTGGCCAAGATGCCAAAGGCGTTCTCCACCACCCGCCTTGCCCTGGACAGCCTGTAGTTGAAGGTCCTCTCTTCATGAGTGAGGCATCTAGAAGTGTAGGGCTTCATGAGGTAGTTTCTGAGGGAGAAGGCGTCATCCCCCACGATGAAGTAGGGCACATCTTGTGTGTCATTGGGCAGAGGGTCTGGATCTGGAAAACCCATGATGAGGTTGTGTTCCAGCCGCTCCTTGAGGTGACTGGCGTTGTATACCACCATCAGCTTGTTATACAGTCCCTACTTGGCTCTTCTTGCGATCCATCTTCAGACCCAGACACTTCTTGGCCGCCTCCTTTTCTTCCCATAGAAGAGGTGAAAGAGCCTGTAGATGGCTTCACACTGTTGTAGAATGATGGCGGCTACCAAAAGGAGTGTGTGATGATCCATGGTGGAGATGACTGGATGCTGTGGAAGAGCAAGAGCAAGATGAAGGCTGAAGAGGTCTGCACAGCAGGGCTGCTGGACTGAAAGTGAGATCCAGGTGATTTCCTCTCCCTTTTTTTAGGAAATATAGGTTTTCCGCTAGGTGTCCTTTTGCATCCTCTAGGCTTCCTGCAGACATCCTAAATATCCGAGATATGTCCCCTATAAGAACGTTTTTTCTGTTTTAATGCTTTGTACGCGAGCTGCATCCACTTTCATCCTTTCTCCGTCCATGATACTAACGCTGCGTGTCCGTTCCGCGTCCGTTTCGCTTCCTCCCTGTGTCCGTTTTCTGCTGGAGCGGATGCAAGTTGCACGGATGCGCAGCGGATACCTAGCGGATATAGCGGATGCGTAACGGATGATGACGGATGTATAACGGATGTTCCCCGCATGCGTAGCGGATCTATAACAGACGCGTTGGATACATTTTCTGCTCAAAAAGTTTTGTGCAGCTCAAAACTTTTTGAGCGGATGAAATGTCAGTACACGGATGCTGGATGGATAGAGAGTATGAAAAAGGGACGCAGTGAGTACAGAACGGATGCATCGCGTTAATCAACGGATGGCAAGTGTTTCTCTCCATTTTACATCCTCTTTCCATCCGCTGGTGCTGTGTGACAGGGGCTTTAGGAATTGATTGGTTGATGATATAGTCCTATTTATACAATGTTCAGCATGTTTCCTGAATTAAAATGGGTAGAAAATTGTGACATTTGATTTTAATTATTTGCAAGCAGAAAGAGTTTCAAGGATACGTGCAGTCCTCATCTTACAGCCGTTTGTTTAGTGACCATTCAAAATTACAACAGCATTGAAAAAAGTACCATAACTTGCAACTGGTTTACAAGCATCATAGCATCCCTCTGGTCAGGTGATCAAACTTCAGCTGTTTGGCAGCTGGTATGTATTTATAATAGTTGCAGTGTGCCCAGATCATATGACCTTCCCAGATGACTTCCAACAGGTGAGGTCAGTGGGAGAAACCAGATTAAATTAACAGCTCCATGGTTCACTTAATTGCAGGTTTACAACCTCAGCAAAAAAAAAAAAAGATTGTGAAATCAGGCACAACTCACTTAATATCTGCCTTAAGCCCATGTCACACTGCACCAACGGATGGAAAGAGGATGTAAAACAGAGAGAAACACTTGCCATCCGTTGGTTAACGCGATGCATCCGTTCTGTACTCACTGCATCCGTTTTTCTTCCTCTCTATCCGTCCAGCATCCGTCGACTGAGGTTCCATCTGCTCAAAAAGTTTTGAGCTGCTCAAAACTTTTTGAGCGAAAAATGTATCCAACGCGTCCGTTCTGCATCCGCAACGCATACAGGGAACATCCGTTCTACATCCATCATCATCCGTTACGCATCCGCTATATTCGCTAGGCATCCACTGCGCATCCGTGCAACTCAAATCTGCTCCAGCGGAAAACAGACATAGGGAGGAAGCGAAACGGATGCGGAACGGACATGCACCATTAGTCGCACGGACGGAGAAAGGAAGAAAGAGGATGCAGCTCACATATAAAGCATTAAAACGGAAAAAACGTTCGCAGAGGGGACCTATCTCAGATATTTAGGATGTCTGCAGGATGTCTAGAGGATGCAAAAGGACATCTAGTGGAAAACCTATATTTCCTATATCTCACTTTCAGTCCAGCAGCCCTGCGGTACAGACCTCTTCAGCCTTCATCTTGCTCTTGCTCTTCCACAGCATCCAGGCCTGGACTGAGTGGGAGCAGGTTCAGCTGGGTCTGGAGGGTTGTGAAGAAGACCTGTGATCCTGTCCTTTACCACCTGGTACTGTGATTCCGACATGTTCATGAGGGTCTAGTTGACATAGGTGAGGAAGATTTTGCGGTTGGAGGATGGGACGTCGGTGTGTACCAGCTGAGAGAGGAGATCTACGCTGCTTCTGATGGTGTCTCTGATCTCCAGCATGACAGTGCCCCTCCGGTCTGCCTCTCTGCCTTTCTGTGGAGGTGGAGCTGGGGGTGGATGTGGGTTGGCCTCTGGCGCTCCGCCACGGGTAGTGCAGCTGTCGGGGGGTTCTCCGTCGTGGCACGCTCCACAGATACCTGCCTGGACACAGGAGCTGACTCTTGGCCAGAAGAGGACTGGCTCTCAGCGGGCTGCCTGAGAGAGAGGGTTGTGAGAGGGGCTGCTCCTTGGTGGCGGATCTCACCCTCCAAGAAGCTGCACTTGGCCATCATGTAGGTCTCTCGGTCCGTCAGCTTGACCGTGGCCTGGGCAGATTTCTTGAGGTGCAGCTTCCCATACAAGGTGTGCATGTGCTTCCACCAGCCGAGGAGCATCTCTGAAGTGTAGCTCAGGCTCTCCACCTTCTCTCTCCAAGCAGGCTGCTTCCTTTTGGTGTCTCGATAGAACCTGTGTCCCTTCCGCCATAGATACTCGTTCTCCCTCAGCCATTCCAGCACCTCATCCTCATGTTCCTCTTCATTGGAGTATTGCCTCCTCTCCCGTTCACGCGTATGCCTCTTTCTCTCTCTGGTATGGCCATATGGGCCCTCATCAGAAGGGCTTCGAGGTTGTAGGGGCTGCTCCTCCACACCACCACCACCACCAGCAGCAGCAGCAACAGTAGCAGCAAAAGCAGGACCAGAAGGACCAGCAGCAGAAGCAGCACCAGCAGCACCAGCAGCACCAGCAGCACCAGCAGGACCAGGATCAGCAACAGCAGAGTAAGCACCAGCAGCGCCAGCAGCACCAGCAGGACCAGCAGGACCATGATCATCATCAGCAGAGTAAGCACCAGCAGCACCAGCAAGACCAGGAGCACCAGCAGCACCAGCAGCACCAGCAGGACCAGGAGCACCAGGAGCACCAGCAGGACCAGCAGGACCAGGAGCAGCGCCAGCAGAGTAAGCACCAGCAGAAGCACCAGCACCAGTGCCATCAGAGTAAGCACCAGCAGAAGCCCCAGCACCAGGAGCAATGCCAGCAGAAGCTCCAGCACCAGAAGAGTCAGCCCCAGCAGTAGAAGCCCCAGCAGAAGCAGAGTCAGGGCCAGGGGGTGGGATGGTGGCCCTGTCCCTCTTGCCAGGGCTGGCAGCAGATGGCAGAGGCTTTCTCTTCTTCCCCATGGTTGTTGGCTTGCTGGCTGGCTGGCTGGCTGGAGCTGTGTCTGGCAGCAGGTCTTTCCTCTGAATGGTGACCTGTTTGAGAGCTGCTTCCCTTTATAGCCGTGGGGCTGACGCGATGCATCCTCCCCGCATGCACAGTGAATGCTCTGCATCCGCTGTGCATCCGCTAGGCTTCCGCTAGGCTTCTGCTCTGCATCCGCTTCATCCGTTAGGCATCCGCTCTGCATCCGCTCCTTCTGCTGCACGTCCGCTTCGCTGTGCTCCCCCGGAAGCCCTGCGGATGTGCCATCTGCTCCCATCTGCTTCCATCCGCTAGGCTTCTGTGGAGCATCCATTTTACATCCCCTCTACATCCTCACCCCATCCGTTCCTTTCCATTTTTGTCCGCTCTGGTTATGCAAATTCAGGGCACTTTTGAGAGCGGA
The DNA here is from genome assembly GCA_015471245.1 of Laticauda colubrina. Lineage (NCBI taxonomy): Eukaryota > Metazoa > Chordata > Lepidosauria > Squamata > Elapidae > Laticauda > Laticauda colubrina. The sequence continues at coordinate 14,542,311 of BLBF01000068.1, forward strand.
TAACAATGGATGGAACATTTTCTCGTCCGCTGTGTCCTTTTTACAAACATTTTGCATCCGTCGGCCAATGTGACAGGCCCTTTACTTAGCAACAGAAGTTATTGTCCCACATGGTTGTAAGTAGAGGATCATCTCTACAGTTAGAATAACAGAACTGGAAGGGACCTTGGACGTCTTCTAGTCCAATCCCCTGCTTAGGCAGGAAACACTTCACCATTTCAGGCAATTTAAAAAAAAAAAAAACCTTCCAGTGTTGGGGAATTCACAACTTCTGGAGGCTAGTTGTTCCACTGATTAATTGTTCTTACTGTCAGAAAACTTTTCCTTAGTTCTAAGTTGCTTCTCTCCTTGATTAGTTTCCATCCATTGCTTCTTATCCTGCCCTCAGGTGCTTTGGAGATACAGTTATCACAGGCCAAGTGCAAAGATAGATGTGGGACATATGAATCTTTCCAAATAATGGGAAAGGCAGAGGACTTGAAAATCGAAGCTGAACCAAAACAGTTGCTTCTACTGCTTGGGGCGGTGGTTTCCTTTATCTCATCCAAGGCTGACCCTACCATTTTCAAACTCAGAGTAGCTGCTGGAATCTTTCTGATTTGAACATGACAGATACGGGAATCTTTCTGACTTGAACATGACAGATACAGGAAGGAAAGCTCACTCCTTGATTGCTTCTTATCCTACCCTTATGTGCTTTGGAGAATAGCTTAACTCCTTCTTTTCAAGATCAAATATTCAAGATCACATTCCCAACATTAGATGAGGAACTCAGTTGCTGTTGCTGTGCTTTTTTTTTGGGGGGGGGGGAATATAGTTCTGAATTTTGCATAAAAACTGTGAACCTTCTGGCATCTCAATGTGTAATTTGTTTTTCCTCTCTCTGCTGATAGACGGTAGGAAAATGGGTAGAAATGCGTGCCATCTGATGACAGGCTCAGTGCATCAGATGGAATGTGCTATAATCAGCAAACAACATTATACAGCCTTCTATCTTTTTGATGCCACTTGCCTTATTTCCAGATTCCAAAGGGAGAAAATTAGATTTTTGGGGATTTGGTCATCTTGAAATGTTTTTGTTGAAAATTGCAGAGAAGTATCTACTTTAGTTATGCAGCTTGGCATGTCAGAATAAGGAAGCATCAAATTCAACTTGCTTCCAGAAGTTGCGGGTGCTCCAACACTGGAGGTTTTTAAGAAGAGATTGGACAAACATTTGTTTTTGGGAATGGTATAGGCCAGGGTCTCCTGTTTGAGCAGAGGGTTGGACTAGAAGACCTCCAAGGTCCTTTCAAACTCTGTTATTCTGTTAAATTCCACTTCCTCTTGTACAGAAAGCCATTGATAGCTACATAGTGCTATTTTTTCAATCCATTTTTTTCTTTTTCTCACACTTACATCAGCAAACATCCAAAAGCCCCTTAAATTAAAAAATGCCATTCATTTAACTAAAAGAATACATCTGCAAATGTTAATGACATTAAAAAATAATGGATGCCTAATCATTTCTATGAAGTTCTGCCTGTTTTTGTTCTTCATTTTTAGGAAACTTTTTATACTTGGATTCCAAGCAGGAGGTGCATAACTTCCATCCCACTGCAGGCTTCAAATTTCTTTCAAAAGATGCATGTAGGAAGGGTAGATAAATCTCTGTGAAAAACTAGATTGAATAGTTTTAGCCCCATTATGAAAAGCAACTTTTTTTTCCTTTCAAAAGATCAGCAGGCTTTTTATAGGAAAAGGAATACAGAGGGAGAGACCTTGATAGTTAATAATAGCATGAGATCAGTGTATTCCATTCAAACTTTTCTCTGCATTTCAAGCCTAGGCTGAACTGGATATCAAACTTTATACTGTTTGGGAAGATGGGGAAAACAATTTAACAGCTTTCACAGACCTTACTATGAACCATATGAAGTGGAAAGGGTTGGCCTCAATCCTTATCTGATTTTACAGGAAAATAAGACTTTGTGTGCCACTAGTTCAAATGTTGACAAAGCTGCCATAAAGGCTGACAGCCAATTTAATGTAGTGGTTAAGGAACCAGGGTAGACACCAGGAAATGGGGAGTTCTAATCCCATGTCTAGGCACAAAGCTGGTAGGTGATTTTGACCCAATCAAAGCACTAGGAAAGAAAAAACAAAAACACAAACTTCTGAGCCCCAGAAATTTCATAGTGACAAACCACTTCCAAAATTGTACCATGAAAACTGCAGGGACTTGCCCAGGTAATTGCCAGGAGTCCACACTGACTCAAAGGAATCCACCCCCCACAAGAAAAACACCTAATACATGGTAGCAGCCCCTCAGAGTTCTTTTTTTCTGACAACAGCCCAGGAGGAACCAAAATACTTCATGAGTTTCCATTGTCCACAGGCATATTAGGAAAATGTTAAAGGGACACAAGAATCACAATATGACCTGTGGGCTTCAGTTTGGAGGAGATGCTGCACTATGAGAAACAGTCTAATGCTTCAGAGCTATCCATGGTCCTGATGACATGACATGCATCAAAAGAAGAGAATACAGGTAGTCTCGTCTTACAACAATTCATTTAATAACCATTCAAGGTGAGAACAGCACTGAGGAAAAATGACTTATGACCATTTTTCACAGTGACAACCTTACCAGTATCCCCATGATCATGTGGTCAAAATTCAGATGATTGGCAACCAGTTCATTTTTATGACCGTTGCTGCATCCCAAAGTTGTGTGATTTCCCCTTTTGCAACCTTCTGACAAGCAAAGTCAATGGAGAAGCCACATTCATGACTGAGGCAAGAAAGGTTGTAAAATCGGGCAAAATTCACTTAACAAATGTCTCATGTAACAACAGAAATGTTGGGCTGATGATATTATGTAGTTTGGTATTGAAACCTCAATAATAACTTGATCTTTTCAATGTGGCATGCCAGAAGTACAATGTCTTCACTGGGGCTTTTCAAGCTGATGGTTCTACCTTATTCTTGCACATAGGATATGCAAATCTAAATGCAATCTGTAATCTAATATGTAAACTAAAATAGTAGATGTGGTAGACCCCTGGTAGTGCAGTAGTTAGAATGCAGTATTGCTGGCTGATTCTGCCAACTGCAAGCAGTTTGATTCCCACCAGCTCAAGGTTGACTCAGCCTTCCATCTTTCTGAGGCTGGGAAAATGAGGATCCAGATTGTTGGGGGAAAGATGCTGCCATTGTAAATCATCCAGAGATGTACTGCCCTATTGTAAAGCACTATGGGGCAATATATAAAGTTTACGTGCCATTGCTATTATTGCTCTAAGTTAATACTTCTGATATAGATTGCAATCAGGACAGATTGGGGTGTTGAAAACATCTTCAGGACATGCCCTGTCTGTCCTCTTCATTTTCAAGCAAATATGAGGCCATCTTAGCTTTCTTAAAATATGGGCAGCTGTGTGTAGCACAGAATAATGTAATGGCTAGGCTACATACAAGCATATTACTCATCAATCCCTTTAGGTTAATACTGCTGATATAGATTGTAATCAGCATAGAGAAGAGACCACAGGAAAACTCATTGGCGTGGCAGGAGAAAATCAGATTCATCTTCTCTCATTTGGTTCCACTAGCAAAACCAATGTTTTGCAGCCCTCTGTTTATTAATCTGCCCTTCAGTTTATGTGTTTGTTTTGCGTTGTCATCTATGCAAACTGGCTTCCCATCCAGATTGGGAGTGATAGTCAATATGACAACTCAAAACATAATATAGCAAGGGCAGCCTAATATTCTGCAGCCAGGGAGAGTCTGTTTTTCTAACTCTATTTTTCACATTCATTTTTGAAAGCAACAAGAGGAGGTGTTATCACTGATGAAGCTCTGGGTTTTGATCACTTTTTTTTTAAGTGGGGAGAGGATGATTTATTTAGGAATAATTGAATTAGGCACCTTAAGTCTAGGAAAGCCTATAAAGCTATTTTATTGGGGGGGTTTTTTGAAAGTGAAAATTACTCCTGAATGTTGATGGTGCAGATTTCTTGGCTCTAGGGGATTTAGAAGACAGAGAAAAGAAACAGCTGCCCATGTTGGATAGAACAGAAATAAGAAAAATTAGAGCCTTAATATAGACCCCTATTTTTGTGTTAGACACAAACACTTTTAGTTTGTAAGTCTAAGATGAGGTTTTGTGCTGTGCACTTTTCTTACTGTACTCAGGCAACTTTCATCGTAACATCTTCAAAATAATAATAAAAAAGCCTTGGATTTTTGAAATCATTTTTACATAGAGAATGTGATTGCTACTGGCTACTTATTTCAAGAGATAAAAGAAAAAGACTTTCTACATTTTTTAGTCTAGCTTCACACAATTAATATTCATGTCGAAGCCCAATTTCAGTTGTTTTCCTTCTCATCTGAGACAAATATTTTGTTTCAAGGGCTGTACGGTGGGATGAAAAAGGAAGTTGCTTGTAACAGCTATTAAGGAACAAAGCAAACATTCATCTGTTGTTTGGAAGACAATGTTCCAGCCATTTCTTTCTCTTTCTTTTCTTTCTTTGTCCTTTTCTTTCATTTTCTCTCTTTCTCCTTTGTACAACTGAAGGAGAAGTAGGTGTTGCATTCCAAGAATTCAGTGGCAACACAAAAAAAGGAGATAAATATTCAATATTAAAAGTCAGGTAAGGAAATTTAACTGAACTGCAGGCTAGAAACAAATTCAAAGCATTTTCTAGAACAAAAGAGGTTCATTGGGGAAGAGAAATAGGAAAATAACCAGGCCAATTTGGTTCATGTCTCACCAACAAAACAAACAGAGGCACAATATCTGTTTTTTATGGCAGGGGTCTTTGGGGGAGGAAGCAAAGGCTGGTGACACATGAAGCAAAATGGGCAAAGCTTCTTGATGTACATCACATTTGGAATGCAGTTTCAGAAATAATTCAGTTTTTTTCCTTAGGGGAGTGGGGATTAAGTGGCTGTTTTAAAGAAGGCTCTTACAAAAAAAAAAGGAAGGTAACTGTATTCTCACTTTGCAGTATTTGGAGGAAGAGGACTTTAGGAATTGCAAAATGGATTGAGTTGGGAATGAAGGAGAAATGGCATTGCAGCTCACTCATTCATTCATAATATAATTTACAAGCCACTCTACTATCAATGACTCTGTGTGGCTTGCAGTTAAAAAACATTGCACCCCATGAATGAAGCTGTTTTATTTATTGCTGAATTTTGACTTAAGGCCCTGTCACACTGCCCAAAGGATGCAAAACGGACACAACGGACGAGAAAAATGTTCCATCCGTTGTTATCCGCTCTCAGAAGGGGCAAAAATTTGCATAACCAGAGCGGAAAACACGGACGCGGGGAGGACGCAGGGTGGATGGAAAGCAGATGCGGAACGGAAGCCCAGCGGATGAAAGCAGATGGGAGCGGATGGCACATCCGCTAGGCTTCCGGGGGACCTCAGCAAAGTGGATGCGGAACAGATACAGCAGATGCACAGCGGATGCACAGCGGATGAAGCGGATGCAGAGCGGATGCAGAGCGGAAGCCTAGCGGATGCCAAGCGTTAATTGCGCATGCGGGGAGGATGCATTGCGTCAGCCCCGCGGATATAACGGAAGCAGCTCGGAAGCAGGTCACCACTCAGAGGAAAGACCTGCTTCCAGACACATTGACTGCCTTGCCTGTCCTGCCTGCATGTCTGCCTGCCAGCCTTGCTGCCAGCCTCCCTGCCAGCCTCCCTGCCAGCCTTGCTGTCCGCCTGCCTGCCAGCCTTGCTGCCAACCTCCCTGCCAGCCTTGCTGTCTGCCTGCCTGCCAGCCTTGCTGCCAGACAGTCTGCCTGCCAGCCTTGGTGCCTGCCTGCCAGCCAGCCTTGGTTCATGCCTGCCTGCCAGCCTTGGTACCTGCCTCCCTGCCAGCCTTGGTGCCTGCCTGCCAGCCTTCCTGCCAGCCTTCCTGCCAGCCTTGGTGCCTGCCTGCCTGCCAGCCTGCCTGCCAGCCTTCCTGCCAGCCTTGGTGCCTACCTGCCTGCCAGCCTTGGTGCCTGCCTGCTTGCCAGCCTTCCTGCCAGCCTTCCTGCCAGCCTTGGTTCCTGCCAGTCTCCCTGCCAGCCAGCAACCCCACAACCATGCGGAAGCACAGCAAGCCTCAGCCATCTGCTGCCAGCCCTTGCAAGAGGGATAGGGCTACCATCCCGCCCCCTGGCCCACACTCTGGTTCTGCTGGGGCTTCTGCAGCACAGGCTCGCTCTTCTGGGGCTGGGGCTTCTGCTGCTTCTGCTTTTGGAGGAGCTGATGACAAGCACTCCAGCACCAGCCACCTCCACAGCACCTGGACCCTTCACCCCTGAGACTGAGCGACCAAGAGGAGTGCCAGAGAATCAGTTTTGTTTTATAGCTTCTTGTTAGTAAAGTCTATTTTTGATTCATACACTTGCTTCGTTTCTTTTTTTTAATAAAGTCTTAGTGGAAACTTTTAGAAATGGTTTAAGCCTTTGCATGCTTGTGGGATGGGTTAAGACAGCACTGGGATGGGCAGGGATACCTTTGGGATGGGTAATAGCTGTGGGATAGATAAACCTCCAGTGCAAGCATAGTGGGACTGTATGGTCCACCCTCTCAGGTGCCATACCTATGGCCCTTTATTATCAATAATAATGTAATAATCATCCACACATGTCAACACAAACACAACTCTTTATCAAATGCCCTGTTCATTGTAGGCCCACCCAACATACATGGCCCAATCTCATCCATGTGATGAGACAGGCTGAAGGAAGCACCCATTAATCACCTATCATCCTGTCTTGCCACTCCTCTGCTCCAGCTGGGGAGTTGCACCAGTGTTTCAGGAGGTTGCGCTGCTTCTTCCCTTCATGTGAGGCTCTGTTGGGGCCTTGCACATCCTCAGTGTCTATCAGGTTTCGCCCTTGCCTCCATTCCCCAGGCTCCATGTCCCCATTGTCTTGTTGGAGGTCCACGAGCCTGTTCTGCAACACTGGGTAGCGGGTGCGCATGAGATTGTGCAGGATGCAGCAAGTTTCATGATCCTCCTCACGGTCTCTGGGTGATGTTGCATGGTGGTGAGAAGTACCTGGAACCTGTTGGCCAGGATGCCAAAGGCGTTCTCCACCACCCACCTTGCCCTGGATAGCCTGTAGTTGAAGATCCTCTCTTCACGGGTGAGGTATTTGGTGGTGTAGGGTTTCATGAGGTAGGTTGTGAGGGAGAAGGCGTCATCCCCCACGATGAAGTAGGGCACATCTTGTGTGTTGTTGGGCAGGGGTTCTGGATCTGGGAAGCCCACGATGAGGTTGCGTTCCAGCTCCTCCTTGAGGTGACTGGCGTTATATAGCTGGGCATCTGAAGATGAGCCGTTGCCTGAAGCATCGATGTACATGAACTTGTAGTCAGCATTGACCATGGCGTAGAGGATGATGCTGAAGAAGCCCTTGTAATTGAAATAAGTGGACCCCGACTTGGCTGGAGCTTTGCAGGCCATGTGCTTGCCATCTATGGCTCCAACGGTGTGGGGGAAGTTCCACTTCTGATACCACTGCTCCGCAACTTTCTTCCATCCTTCTTCAGTGGAGGGGCACTGGAGGAGCTCCTCCTTGTATTCTTCGATGATGTCCTGCACCACTTCTCTGACCACAATGCTGATGGTATTGTGTGGCACCCTCCAGCTGTACTGCATGCTCCTGTAGGTGGTCCCTGAGGCCAGGTGGTGCAGAGTGAGTGCCACCTTGAGCCCAAGTTCCAGGCTGGGCCAGAAGTTGGTGTTTGCCTTGATCAACCTGGGTGTCAGCCGCTGCACAACTTCGTCAAACATGGCTGGAGGCATCCTCATGAAGTTCTGGAATGCCTGAGTGTCTTTGTTCCTGAGCTCCACCATCAGCTTGTTGTACAGTCCATCCTCTGCTCTTCTGGCGAACCATCTTCGTACCCAGACGCTTCTTGGATGCCCCTTTTTCTTCCCGTAGTAGAGTTCACAAAGCCTGTAGATGGCTTCGCACTGTTGCAGAAGGATGGTGGCTGCCAAAAGGACTGTGTTACGATCCACGGTGGACATGACTGGATGCTGTGGAATAGCAAGAGTCAGATGAAGGCTGCAGAGGTCTGCAGCAGGGCTGCTGGTCTGAAAGTGAGATCCAGATGTGTTGCTCCCCCTTTTTATAGGCAGTATAGGTGTCCCTTTGCATCCTCTAGGCATCCTCTAGACATCCTTAATATCCGAGATAGGTCCCCTCTGCGGACGTTTTTTCCATTTTACATGCTTTGTTTCCATGCTGCATCCTCTTGGCATCCATTCTGCATCTGTTCTGCATCCGTTCCGCTTCCTCCCTGCGTCCGAGCGGATGCAAGTTGCGCGGATGTGCAGTGGATGCCTTGCGGATATTGCGGGTGCGTAACAGATGCAGAACGGATGCGTAGCGGATGCCTAGTGGATGCAGAACGGACAATTTGGATACATTTTCCGTGCAAAAGTTTTGAGCAGTTCAAAACTTTCTGAGCAGATGAAACGTCCATAAACGGATGCTGGACAGATAGAGAGGAAGCAAAACGGAGGCAGTGAGTACATCGCGTTAACCAATGGATGGCAAGCTTTTTTGTCCGTTTTACATCCTCTTTGCATTCATTGGTGCAGTGTGACAGGGGCTTTAAAGCAATTGAAACTTGTAGATAAAATAAACACTACTTTATGTAGGAAGGGAGAACCGTTTCCACACTTGTAACAATTACTACCAACCATCCTTCCATCAAGGACCTGTATACTGCACGAGTCAAAAAGTGAGCTGTGAAAATATTTATAGATCCCTCACATCCTGGATATAAACTGTTTCAACTCTTACCCTCAAAACGACACTATAGAGCATTGCATACCAGAACAACTAGACACAAGGGCAGTTTTTTCCCAAACACCATCACTCTGCTAAGCAAATAATTCCCTCAACACTGTTCAACTATTTACAAAGTCTGCACGACTATTACTGTTAATCTTCTCATCACTCCTTATCACCCATCCCCTCCCACTTGTGACTGCATGACTGAAACTTTGTCGCTTGTATCCTTACTATTTTTATTGACTGTTTCCTAGTATGATTTGATTGCTTATTGTACCCTATGACTATTATTAAGTGTTATACCTTATGATTCTTGATTCTTTATGAATATATATTTTCTTTTATGGACACTGAGATCATATGCACCAAGACAAATTCCTTGTGTCTCCAATCATACTTGGCCAATAAAGAATTCTATTCTATTCTATTCTATTCTATTCTATTCTATTCTATTCTATTCTATTCTATTCTATTCTATTTTATTCTATTGCTACAGTGTGGTTCAACAATATTATTTCCACTATAGTGTTCTATTTCTTATTTTAATTAGAACCAGCCTTTTCTGCCTTAAAGAGGTGGACTTAGGTTCACATCTGATTCCTCACCATACAATATTTATACAAAGTAGGTTGGGCTGTGACTCAAATCATGGAATCAGTTCCATGGTTGATTGGGACTTGAACCTGAATTAAAATAAAAACTCCACTTGCTGCATTCTACTACTAGAAGAATACAACTTGAAGGCTACTTAACTACTCTTAACTACCCTTTGTCAGTTCACTACCCCATATTCATTAAGTATTCTTTTTTTATTGAACAGGTAGGTTTTATTTTCCTGTCTTCTCCAAGAACATCCTTGTCATTAGACACAGATAGGATAATTCTTTCTGAGTAAAAGAGAAAAGCAACATGCCATACACACACTTCATTTTTCTGCCTGGAGAAGGAAAGGAGAGATAACCTACCAATAGATGAAAATATTTGTTGTTCAGTTGAACTGAGGGGAACTTACTCTGTGAACTCAGCGGTTTCCTTGCAGGTATTTCATTATGTCTAGCACTGATGATGTTACTTAGTTTGGGTAATGAAGCATCTGCAAGAAAACGGCCAAGCTCAGGGAGAACCAAGGATTCCACAGACATTTCATTATCAAACTAGGTAACACCTTTGGTGCTCATTGATGACATTACAGTTTTATAATGAAATGACTGCAAGAAATCCACCAAACTCAGAGAGCACCAAGGACCCAGAGGTAACATATCCTGAAAACTATCAAAGATGGCAATACTTGAATAGGTTCAGGAGAGAAAGCTTTAAAAACACAATAAAAAAGAATGTGAGTTTCAAAAATGATTAGCAATAATTGCTGGAAACAGTTGATCAGAGACAATTTAGCATTTGATGGAACAGAAGATGATTAATGATCCCAAAGATAAAAAGATGGAGGAAGCATGAGAAAGAAAATTGAGCAAAATCATCCACAAGGGATGTTCATGGATATTCAGGCAGCTGACTTCTTGTGGCTCAGATCATTGGTGAAGGTAGTCAAATTCAATCAAAATTTATGGGCAGGAGCAATTCTAGATTTCAGGAGAATTTCCCAGCCCAAGCTAGAAATGATAGTGATGCTTTATGCCATCAACCTTAGCTAGAACTGTCTCTTGACTCAGATAATAGTTTAGAAAATATGGCCCATCAGCCATGAATGGGCTGGCAAGACATTCTCTCTGGTTCAGCTTGAGTGCCTAGATAGCTCTTGCTTAAACATTACAACATCTGACCTTTTCAATTATGCCTACTTAGCATTGGAGAAGTGATGGGAATTTACTACTGAACCTCAGTTAATGCAACTCAACTTCAAAGAAATCACCTCAACTGCATCTGTAGTTTGAAGGAAAACTTAGCAAGGACAACGGTCCTTACTAGTATAGTAGATGGGAAAATCTAGTATATCAGGAACTGCAGTGGGTCAGACAATGAATACTTCTAAATTGTAAAATATTTGTAAGTATCAGAAGGGTAAGGACTGCTTAACATCATCTCCAAAGGGCATTGCATTTCCTCCAATTTCAGAGTGTTTGGATCCTGGTTTTTTACCCCTGATACATGCTACATATTTACTGTTAAGCCTGGGTTCCCCAACCAGGGTTAGGTAGACAAGCTAA
>BLBF01000068.1:14558280-14583733 GCA_015471245.1 Laticauda colubrina
TGTTTTCATAACCACTCCTTTAATTACTTTTTCCACAGTTAAAGCTGTAGACACTTTAACATACACTAACTATGATTCATAGTTATTATTTCACCTAAACCAGTTAGGGTAAACAATGTTATCCCTAACATTTACTAAATATTTATTTAATGAAATCATTCTAAGGAGGCCATAATCTCATACATTTCCTTCTCTGAGCTCCATTTTTTCCTCTGAAAGTTACTGAAAAGAAAGGGGAAGAGTGGGTGCTCTTCATAATTAACATGCAGCAATGCCTGTCATGCAGGGAGAAGGCATAGCTATAATAACTCAGGAGTCAATAATTCATAAAACCTAATGCATTATTAATCAATTATCAGGGCCCAAATTACATTTAATGAGATTAAGCTGATTGGAGCGCTAAGCTGTTTGAAACATATTGATTTAATCAATGTGCTTAATTAAACTGTGTACATTTTTTCCACACAATCATTAGTTCACAGCGTCCTGCAAAAATGGCCATTGCTCACTGCTCCACTTTCTCATTTCTCTGCTGCACGTGTTAATTGGGAAGAGAAGCAGCATTTATTGAAAAGAACATGCCCTTCTTGTTCTTCCAAACATGGATCAAGCAACCCAGGCATCCTAAGAAATGGATTATGCTGGAAAGCAACCCGTCTGAGCATGCACCAAGCTGAGTTTGCCATTTCCATTAATATATCATGACATTTTCTAGAAAAGATATGGGTTTTTTTTTTAATTGAATGGAAGTTAACCCAAATGACTATGGGTGACATGTAAAACTGCAAATCCATCAAGACAGTACTACTCATTGAAGTTAGCATAATTTTCTATCAGAGGAGAAATTCTAAGCTACACTTAGACTTAATTCAGTACCAGCCCTTTGAGGTACACCAGACAAGAAGCACAATAATGGAACACAATGTTAACCAAACGTTGCAAGTTAAGGGCCTGTCACATTGGCCGACGGATGCAAAATGTTTGTAAAAAGGAAACAGCGGATGAGGAAATGTTCCATCCATTGTTATCCGCTCTCAAAAGTGCCCCGAATTTGCATAACCAGAGCAGACAACAACAGAAAGGAACGGACGGGGGGAGGACGTAGCCAGGATGGAAAGCGGATGCTCCACAGAAGCCTAGCAGATGGAAGCGGATGGGAGCGGATGGCACATCCGCAGGGCTTCCAGGGGAGCACAGCGAAGTGGATACGCAGCAGAAAGAGTGGATGCAGAGCGGATGACTAGCGGATGAAGTGGATGCAGAGTGGAAGCCTAGCGGAAGCCTAGCGGATGCACAGCTTTCACTGCGCATGCGGGGAGGATGCATTGCGTCAGCCCCGCGGATATAAAGGGAAGCAGCTCACAAGCAGGTTACCATTTAGAGGAAAGACCTGCTGCCAGACACAGCTCCAGCCAGCCAGCAAGCCAGCCAGCCAGCAAGCCAACAACCCAACAACCATGGGGAAGAAGAGAAAGCCTCTGCCATCTGCTGCCAGCCCTGGCAAGAGGGACAGGGCCACCATTCCACCCCCTCGCCCTGACTCTGCTTCTGCTGGGTCTTCTGATGCTGGGGCTGACTCTTCTGATGCTGGGGCTGACTCTTCTGATGCTGGAGCTTCTGCTGGCACTGCTCCTGGTGCTGGTGCTTCTGCTGGTGCTTACTCTGCTGGCATTGCTCCTGGTCGTGCTGGTTCTGCTAGTGCTCCTGGTGCTCCTGGTCCTGCTGGTGCTGCTGGTCCTGCTGGTGCTGCTAGTGCTGCTGGTGCTTACTCTGCTGATGATGATCCTGGTCCTGCTGGTCCCGCTGGCACTGCTGGTGCTTACTCTGCTGGTGCTGCTCCTGGTCCTCTGGTGCTGCTGGTGCTGCTAGTGCTGCTGGTGCTGCTGGTCCTGCTGGTCCTGCTGGTCCTGCTTTTGCTGCTACTGTTGTTGTTGTTGCTGCTGCTGCTGCTGCTGGTGGTGTGGAGGAGCAGCCCCTACAAACTCAAAGCCCCTCTGATGAGGGCCCATATAGCCCTGCCAAAGGGAGGAAGAGGCAGACGCGTAAACGGGAGAGGAGGCAATACACAATCGAAGAGGAGCATGAGGAGGAGGTGCTGGAGTGGCTGAGGGAGAATGAATATCTTTGGCGGAAGGGACACAGGCTCTATCAAGACACCAAGAGGAAGCAGGCTGCTTGGAGAGAGAAGGCGGAGAGCCTGGGCTACACTTCGGAGGTGTTCCTCCACTGGTGGAAGCACATGCACCTGGTACGGGAAGCTGCACCTCAAGAAATCTGGCCATGCCGCGGTCAAGCTGACGGACAGAGAGACCTACATGATGGCCAAGTGCAGCTTCTTGGAGGGAGAGATCCGCCACCGAGGAGCAGCCCCTCTCACAACCCTCTCTCTCAGGCAGCCTGCTGAGAGCCAGTCCTCTTCTGGCCAAGAGTCAGCTCTTGTGTCCAGGCAGGTATCTGTGGAGCGTGCCACGACAAAGACCGCCCCCCAACAGCTGAACTACCCATGACGGAGCGCGTGGAGGACCCCCTGACGCAGTGGGAGCAAGGAGAGGGCACTTCCACCACAGCCCAACCTGCATCCACCCCCAGCTCCAGCTCCACCGAAAGGCAGAGAGGAAGACCGGAGGGGCAGAGCCACACTGTCCTGCTGGAGATCAGGGACACCATCAGAAGCAGCGTAGATCTCCTCTCTCAGCTGGTACACACCGACGTCCCATCCTCCAACTGCAAGCCCTTCCTCACCTACATCAACCAGACCCTCATGAACATGTCAGAAACACAGTACCAGGTGGTGAAGGACAGGATCACAGATCTTCTTCACAACCCTCCAGACCAAGCTGAACCTGCTCCCACCCAGTCCAGGCCTGCTCCTCCACCCCAGGTGATGTCACTGCCCTTCCAAGGCTTTCCACAGGCCCTCACCTACCAAGGCTATGGCTACCAGGAGCTCCAGCAGCACAGGCAGCCCTTCCCAGTCCAGGCACAGGTACATCGGATGCCACTGGTGCCACTGATGCCACTGATGCCACCCACACCACCTATGCCACCCACACCACAAGATGCCAGCCATGCCACAGATGCCACCCACACCACAGATACCACCCACGCCTCACCTCACTCAGCTACAGACCAGACATCCCCACTACACTGCTCCTTCCTCCACACCACAGCCAAGCCCGGCCTAAGAACATCTGTCATCGGTTTTGGAGCTGACACCCCATGTCATGGAGGAAGGGGCTCTCAACATCACGGGACTGAGCCAGCTCTCTGAGAGCTTCCTCCACACACCGTCCCCTGTTGTCCTCTCGGGGTCAGGCACACCAATGGTGCCTCAGGCCAGCACTCCAGCAGCAGCCACCTCCATAGCACCTGGACCCTTCACTCCTGAGACTGGGCATGCCTCAGAGTGACCAAGAAGAGTGCCAGAGACTGGGAGGCTACCTGTTGACTTTATTTTTGCTTTGGACACTTGACTTGGGTCATTTTTCTTTTACAGCTTGTTATTAATAAAGATTATCTTTGCTTCACACACTTGCTTCATTTATTTTATTAAATAAAGTCTTGGTGGAAACTTTTAGAAATGGTTTAAGCCTTTGCATGCTTGTGGGATGGGTAAGGATAGCAGTGGGATGGGCAGGGATACCTTTGGGATGGGTTAAGATAGCAGTGGGATGGGCAGGGATACCTTTGGGATTGGTCAAGATAGCAGTGGGATGGGCAGGGATACCTTTGGGATGGGTTAAGATAGCAGTGGGATGGGCAGGGATACCTTTGGGATGGGTAATAGCTGTGGGATAGATAAACCTCCAGTGCAAGCATAGTGGGACTGTATGGTCCACCCTCCCAGGTGCCACATCTATGGCCCTTCATTATCAATAACAATGTAAGCATTGATCTACACATTTGAACATAAACACAGCTCTTTATTAAATGCCCTGTTCATTGTAGGCCCACCCAACATACATGGCCCAATCTCATCAGTGTGATGAGACAGGCTGAAGGAAGTATCCATTAATCCATTATCATCCTGTCTTGCCACTCCACTGCTCCAGCTGGGGAGTTGCACCAGTGTCTCAGGAGGTTGCGCTGCTTCTTCCCTTCACGTGAGGCTCTGTTGGGGCCTTGCACATGCAGAGTGTCTATCAGGTTTTGCCCTTGCCTCCATTCCCCAGGCTCCGTGTCCCCATTGCCTTGTTGGAGGTCCACGAGCTTGTTCTGCAACACTGGGTAGCGGGTGCGCATGAGATTGTGCAGGATGCAGCAAGCTTCCACGATCCTCCTCACAGTCTCTGGGCGATGCTGCATGGTGGTGAGAAGTATCTGGAACCTGTTGGCCAGGATGCCAAAGGCGTTCTCCACCACCCGCCTTGCCCTGGACAGCCTGTAGTTGAAGATCCTCTCTTCACAGGTGAGGCATCTGGAGGTGTAGGGCTTCATGACGTAGGTTCTGAGGGAGAAGGCGTCATCCCCCACACATCTTGTGTGTCGTTGGGCAGGGGGTCTGGATCTGGGCAGCCCATGATGAGGTTGCGTTCCAGCCCCTCCTTGAGGTCACTGGCATTGTATACTTGGGCATCTGAAGATGACCCGTTGCCTGAAGCATTGATGTACATGAACTTGTAGTCAGCATCGACCATGGCGAAGAGGATGATGCTGAAGAAGCCCTTGTAGTTGAAGTAAGTGGACCCTGACTTAGCTGGAGCTTTGCAGGCCATGTGCTTCCCATCTATGGCTCCAATGGTGTGGGGGAAGTTCCACTTCTGATACCACTGCTCTGCAACTTTCTTCAAGCCTTCTTCAGTGGAGGGGCACTGGAGGAGCTCCTCCAGGTATTCTTCGATGATGGCCTGCACCACTTCTCTGACCACAATGCTGATGGTGTTGTGTGGCACCCTCCAGCCGTACTGCATGCTCCTGTACGTATTCCCTGAGGCCAGGTGGCACAGAGTCAGTGCTACCTTCAGCCCTGGGTCCAGTCTGGGCTGGAAGTTGGTGTTTGCCTTGGTCAACCTGGGTCTCAGCTGCTCCACAACTTCGTTAAACATGGCTGGCGGCATCCTCATGAATTTCTGGAATGCACGAGTATCTTCGTTCCTCAGCTCCACCATCAGCTTGTTGTACAGTCCGTATTCTGCTCTTCTCCCGATCCATCTTCAGACCCAGACACTTCTTGGACGCCTCCTTTTCTTTGCGTAGAACAGGTGAAAGAGCCTGTAGATGGCTTCGCACTGTTGCAGAACGATGGTGGCTACCAAAAGGAGTGTGTTACGATCCATGGTGGAGATGATTGGATGCTGTGAAAGAGCAAGAGCAAGATGAAGGCTGAAGAGGTCTGCACAGCAGTGCTGCTGGACTGAAAGTGAGATTCAGGTGAGTTCCTCCCCCTTTTTATAGGAAATATCATTTTTTCACTAGGTGTCCTTTTGCATCCTGTAGGCATCCTACATACATCCTAAATATCTGAGATACGTCCCCTCTGCGAACGTTTTTTCTGTTTTAAAGCTTTGTATGCGAGCTGCATCCGCTTTCATACTTTCTCCGTCCGTGCTACTAACACTGCGCATCCATTCTGCGTCCGTTTTGCTTCCTCCCTGTGTCCATTTTCCACTGGAGTGGATGCGAGTTGCGCGGATGCGCAGCGGATGCCTAGCGGATATAGCGGATGCGTAACGGATGACAACGGATGTAGACCGAATGTTCCCCTTATGCGTTGCGGATGCAGAACGGACACGTTGGATACATTTTCCACTCAAAATGTTTTGAGCAGCTCAAAACTTTTTGAGCGGATGGAACCTCAGTCGACAGATGCTGGACGGATAGAGAGGATGAAAAACGGAGGCAGTGAGTACAGAATAGAAGCATCGCGTTAACCAACAGATGGCAAGTGTTTCTCTCCATTTTACATCCTCTTTCCATCTGTTGGTGCAGTGTGACATGGGCTTTACAAAGTATTTCTCCCTTCTTTTTCTTTTGCTCTTCAAAAAACTTTTGGAGGGCCCCTTCTGAAACTTCTATGCTCTTACTCTTTTTGTGGACTGAGATAACTTTTTCATGTTGTTTGTTAGTGTGTGGTTCTTCCTCCTGCCTTCCAGGGTCATCCCTACATGCTATTACATGTACTGATTTTTAACTGAGAATTGCCTACAAATTTTTAACCTCATTTCTTACAAATAATATCCCTGTGATTATACCCCTGTAGTCTTTGATTTCCCAAACAAGTTTCTCAAATGAAAACTGTAGAACTTGGATATAAAAAGGATTATCCTTTCTTCCATTGTCCCGAATTCATTCATAGAAGCTGTTAGAGAATGGTATGAAAGCAGAGATGGTATTGAGCAGGTTCTGACCAGTTCTGGAGAACCAGTAGCAGAAATTTTGAGTAGTTTGGAGAACTGGCAAATATCACCTCTGACTGGAGATTTTATAGTATCCTTCCCCTGCCACGCCCACCAAGCCACGCCCACAGAACCAGTAGTAAAAAAAATTGACCCCCGCCATTGCTAACGAAAGGTAACCAGGCTTATATTTTGAGAAGATAGCAGGATCTAGCCTGCTTTGTTTGATCTCTGAAGCTCAGCTGGGTCCACTCAAGTTAGCTTTTGGCTCAAGTGAAAAGTAAAAAAATACAAGCAGGAAGAAGGTGATAGCAAATTTCTTCTAGGTTATTGCCAAGAACACTGACCAGTCCATGTAGTTATGAGGAGTCAAGCTTGATTTAAGGACATCTTCATCTTTGTTTATTCAGTTTGTATTAGAATTATCCCATGTTCTTATAATTTTTCATAATGGGTGCAGAACCTCCTTGATATTTGAAATCCAAATGTAAAGAAAACTACAAATTCTTCCTTTCAGGCAGATAGCTTACAAAGCTTAGCTATTACAATTCTGGCATCCCACAATATTTAGCTTTGTTTAAAAAAAATATTGAAACAGTTTGTTTTATTGAGCCTGAAAAGACTCGTGGTGGTTATCCATGTAAATAAGCTATAAAACATAAAAATTTTAAATCCATAACAATAGTAATACAAAAAGCCTAAAAATAAAGTAAATTTAAAAAACATGACAATTGATTGCATCAATGCAATCTAATCAGTGCAGCTTCCACCCCCATCATCTCCTTTTTGTAAGACCCTTATATTGCAGGAATACAATATATGATTTTGCAGTATCCTTGAATAGAGACTTGTGGAGAATTTTGTTGAGTGCTAGAGTTGTGAGAATTTTCATTTGTTCATTCTGGAGAAGAAATGACCAAAGTATACATATTTCTTCACAAATGGAATCCAGGCAGCTCAACATTTTTTAATTTTTTTTAAAAAAATGCAAATATAGGAAGAAAGTTAACAAAGCTTCGGCTGTCATGCAGCTGAGAAAAAATAAGTTCCCTCAGGGAGGGAAGTTGCCAAATTTCAGAGCACTTGTAGAGCACTTGCAAATACTGTAGGATTAAAATTCATGATGTGTGGGGGGGAGGTTGTTGTGTTCTCTGTCAAATGCAGAAAGCCTGAATGTATGTGCATAAAGGTGTTTTTTTTTCCTTTAACAGGATTCATTTTGAAAATTCCCAGTCAGGCAAGAATGAGGGGTCAAGTGAGGAAATAGCCTTGAATTCTTGCACAGCTACAAGAGGTATAAGCCTGACACACACACACACACACACACACACACACACAGCACCAAGGTTCATGAAACCTTACCTGTTTGCTCCAAGGGAAGGCAGTCTGTGGAGATTCTTGTAACATAGACAGAAATCAATAAAGTAACTGACTTGAATCTTTTACAATTGAATCTAATTGCTTGTTCCTAAACACACACACACATACATACTTATACAAATATACATACATGAAAAGGTACACATAGAAGCTTTTGGCACCACCAGTAGCCCTTATGAAATGCAGATGAATTTTTCTGCAAGAAAAACCTCACCGTTTTTAAACTCAACAGGCTACACAGCAACCATTCATTTTTTTTTCCAATATGATCATTAAGTGTTTGGCTCAGTGACAGTTTAATTTGTCCCATCGGTGCAGTTTCTATAAGATGCAGCCTGAGCACAATGCATAATAAAGCATTACACTTTTCATAGCAAAATAGTTCTGGATATTTTCGTTTATAAGCAAGAGCCCCCCACAGACATTTGCTTGACTTCCAGGTCCCAAAATGGGCCATTGAAGAGGGGGCATAAGATAATGGATGCGGAATGGAATGACAAATTGACTTTCTAGGAAGTCTAGTCAGCACAAGAACATTTGAGAGACCAAGCTCAGTTAATTCTAAGAGGGTTCTTCTTCTGTTTCTAGAAACAGAATGACATTTTAATAAGCAGACTCAGGTAGCCTGATCCATATCTCTAGAATTAGAAAAGGGCTGTGCTGCTGGGATGTATAAAACATACACTCCTTAATAGGTTTGTTCATAAGAGTTGAACATTAGAGTGGTTTGTTTCTCCACTTGCCTGTGTTCTGTTGGTGAGAAGGAATAATCAATTATTGCAGAAGCTAAGTAGAACAGTAGGCAAACTCAAGCAGAAATTGATGTTTTAAGCCACCAGGACACCAATGACAGGTCCAATCTGGGACATCTAGCAACAGAGCCCAAGCAGCGTGGTCTGTATACCACTGGAGAGACTCCAGTTAATCTACTGTGTGTCTTGCTGAGCCAAAGGTGCTTTTCCAAAAGACACCTTTTTTTTTCCTTGAAAATGTTTCACTTCTCATCCAAGAAGCTTTTTAGATGAGAAGTGAAATGTTTTCCAGGAAAAAGAATCAAGAAAGTCCAGGTGCCTTTTGGAAAAGCATCTTCGGGACAACCTTGACCTGGGTGATTGAGAATCTCCATAGACTCAAGTCTTGATGAACTGCAATGCCTGTTTCAAATTGTCTTGAAAGTATAAGTATAGGTAAGCTGAGATAGGTCTTTCAACCAGGGACACTTTAGATATTTTAAACAGTTCTGTGGCATAAGAAATAATAGTTTAATTCTCAGCCTTAGTTATTAACACCAAGAAACTTATCAGCCAGAGGCAATTTTCCACAAACTTCTGAAACCCAGATCCTCATTGAGGTTTCTTGTCCTATGAGATCATCTTCTGACTTGTTCTCTGGGAAACATGTTTGGCCTGCCTGAATGCCCTCTCTGATACTCGATTTATTTATCCATTTAGAAGTTACTTATCCTCTTTATAAGTTTGGGCAGTTTACAAGATACATTGGGTGGAAAAACCATTTTAAAATGTAGTTTACATTTGCTTTAGGCACTATACTACACCCTACATTTATATCTTTGCAAAATGTTGAGATAATTCCCCATTAGGAGAATGAGCGCCTACAGGGAGAAGTATAGAAAATAATGTTTGAAAAATACACACGCACATGCAGATACACTGTACAGTAAATGTTGGGTGTTACTTTCAATAAAGGTTTAAGCAAAGTTCAAAATAGGCAGTCCAAAGTTATTCACAAGTTAAATCAGTCAGTTTTCAATCCAAGGATAATCCAATAACAAATTCCAGTGTCAAAAACAGTTCAATAACAAACTTATATCAAATCCAGAAATAGCAGTCAATTAGGCAAAATGGAGGAATGGCAATATTTTCCAACAGAAGGAAAAAGAGACTGAGACACACTCTTCTGAGATTAAGGCCCGGTCCCATTGCACTTATGGATGCAAAGAGGATGTAAAACATTAAAAAAAAGCTTGCCATATGTTGGAAAACGCTATACATCCATTGTGTACTCACTGCATACGTGTTTCATACACTCTATCCGTCGAGCATCCGTCCACTGCGATTTCCTCTGCTCAAGAAGTTTTGAGCTGCATAAAACTTTGTGAACGGATGAACTTTCCGGTGCGTACGATGTACATTCGCGACATATACGGGCAACAAATGTTCTATGTCTGTTATCATCCATTAAACGTCCGCTGTATCCTCTCTGCATCCTCTGGCCATCCCCTCAACTCAAATCCGCTGCAGCTGAAAACGGAAAGACGGAGGAAACAAAAGGTACACGGAACGTCTACACAGCGTTAGTAGCACAGAAATAGAAAGGATGTAAGCGTATGCATCACGTATATAAAGTATTCATAATGGACAAAACATTTGTATCTGGGATGTATCTCGTATATTTAGGATGTCTGCAGTATGTCTAGAGTATGTAGAAGGACCCATAGCGGACAACCGATATTTTCTATAAAAAGGGGGAGAAAATCATCTAGATCGCTGGGATGGTGGACCATGGTTGCACTGGAGGTTTATCTATCACACAACTATCCTTATCTATCCCACAAGCATGCAAAGGCTTAACCATTTTTTCACCAACACTTTATTAAGTAAAAAAAATGAACCAAGTAAACTAAGTGTGTTAAGCAAAGATAACCTTTATTAACTTTCTTAGGTAAACTTTATGACTTTATTAAATAAGCAAAATGAACCAAGTAAACTGTATTAAATGTCTTAAGCAAAGATAAACTTTATTTGGTAAACTTTATGACTGCATTAAATAAGCAAAATGAACCAAGATAAACTTAACAAGCAAACAACTCAGTCTCTGACACTATTCTCAATCACTCTGAGTCATGTCCATGGTTTCAGCTGTAAAGCGGGAAGTTGAGAGGCCCTTCATCAAGGACTTGAGATCAAGGGCAGATTGTCCATTGACGGGCTTGGCTATGGGGTGGAGGAAGGAGGAGTGTAGTGGGGCTGTCTGGTCTACAGCTGGATGAGGACTAGCATCTGTGGCATCCGATGAACCTGGGCCTGGACTGGAAAGTTCTGCTTCTGCTGTGGGAAGTCCTGGTAGTCATAGCCTTGGTAGGTGAGGGGCTGTTGAAAGCCGTGGAAGGCCTGGGGTGAAGGAGCAGACTTGGACTGGGTAGGAGCAGGTTCAGCTGGGCCTTGAGGGTTGTG
The DNA here is from genome assembly GCA_015471245.1 of Laticauda colubrina. Taxonomy (NCBI): domain Eukaryota; kingdom Metazoa; phylum Chordata; class Lepidosauria; order Squamata; family Elapidae; genus Laticauda; species Laticauda colubrina. The sequence continues at coordinate 14,569,190 of BLBF01000068.1, forward strand.
CAGAAGTGCTGTGATCTTCTGCTTCATCACCTGGTACTGGGCCTCGGGCAGGTCCCTCAGGGTCTGGCTCATGTTGGTGATGAAGGTGTTCCGGCCTGAGGATGCTCTGTCCAAGTGGACCAGCTGAGAGAGAAGTTCTGTGCTGGTCTTCATTGTGTCCCTGATCTCCAACAGCACACTGTGGTCCTGGCCCTCCAGTCTGCCTCTCTGCCTGCATCCTCGGGAGCTGGGGGTAGGGGTGGGGGTGGGTTGGCCTCTGGTGGCTGCTGCTTCTTCCTCCATTTGTGAAAGCAAGGCGTCATCCTCCACAGGATCCTCCACGTCTGCCGGCATGGGGAGTGCAGCTGTTGGGGGGGTCTCAGTGTGCATGTTCTTCCACCATCCAAGGAGTACTTCTGCAGTGTACCCCAGGCTCTCTGCCTTGTCTCTCCAAGCTTCCTGCTTCTTCTTGGTGTCTGTTAGGAATATGAGTCTCCTAACAGGTATTTGGGTTAGAAATATATAAACCAGGATAAACATTTTAGTACTATCTCTTTAAGGGAATGCAAGAGCATGCAATTGGGTGTGGTTTCTCAAACAGCCATAAGATGGAGCCAGAAACCTGGATTGTTTTAGTTTTAGTCTGAGTCTCAGAAAAGAAGAGAGTGTATCTTTATTTCTTTCTGTTGGAAAGTATTGCTATTGCTCCATTTTTCCTAATTGACTGATATTACTGGATTTAATGTAAGTCTGATACTTAACTGTTTTTGACACTGGACTTTGTTACTGGAATATCCCTGGATTGAAAAACTGACTGATTAACCTGTGAATGACTTTGGGACTGCTTATTTTAGACTTTGCTTAAACCTTTCTGAAATAAAAACCTACATTAACTGTACAGTGTATGTGAGTACTGAGTGTGTATTATTCCAACACTACTCTCTATATGTCTCCCTGTATGCGCTCATTCTCCTAATGGGGAATTACCTCAATAGTGTCCCGATACAGTCTGTGGCCCTTTCTCCAGATGTACTCATTCTTCCTCAGCCATTCCAGCACCTATCCTCATGCTCCTCGGAAACGATGTACTGTTTCTTCTCTCCCTTCTCCTTCCCTTGCCTCTTCCTCCCTCTGGCAGGGGCTTCAGCAGGGCCTTCAGGGGCTTGAGCAGCAGGGACTTCAGGGGCTTGAGCAGCAGGGCCTTCAGCAGCAGGGCTTTGAGGGCCTTGGGGCTGGTCCACCACAGCAGCAGCACCACCACCACTAGCAGCAGCAGTTTCAGAGTCAGTACCAGGGGGTGGGATGCTGGTTCTGGCCTTCTTCACCTTGCCAGGGCTTGAACGAGTAGGCACGGGCTTCCTCTTCTTGCCTGACTGACGAACCATGGTGTTCCTGCAAGATGTATGTGGCAGCATATCTTTCCCCTGTATGCTGACTGTGTGCGTGCTGCATCCTTTTATGTCCATGAAGCTGATGCAATTCATACTCCCCGCATGCACAGTGAACGCTTTGCATCCGATATACATTCGCGCAGCATCCCCTTTGTTTTCTATAGGCATCCGTGATGCATCCACTTTATCCACTATGCATCCGCCCCTTCCGCTATGCGTCCACTTCGAAATTCTCCCCCGGAACCCCTTCGGAGGTGTCATCCGCTTCCATCCGCTTTCATCCGCTAGGCTTCCTATGAACATCTGTTTAACATCCCCGCTACATACTACCCACGTCTGTTCTTTTCTGTTCTTTTCCGTTCTGTTTATGCAAATTTTCACCACTTTTTGGAGCGGATGACAACGGATGGAGCCACCCCCGAAATTTTGCTCATTGACTGTGTCCTTTATGCATACATTTTGCGTCCGTCGGCCAGTGGGACCGGGCCTTAAGACTAAACAAACCGGGTTTCTGGCTCCATCTTATGGCCGTTTGAGAAACCACACCTAATTACAGTTTTGCATTTTCTTAAAGATACAATTTCAAAATGTTTATCCTGGTTTATATATTTCTAACCCAAATGGGTGACTTATATTCCTAACATTCTCCCCTTTTGTGTAGGACAATATATACAACCTTACATTCTAAGTCCATAATCTTCACAGCACGCCTTATGCTTTATAGAACCTTGGACATTTGTAAAATGATCTGCAATATTGTTTTCTGACATACAGTATTCCAACTTAATCATCTTACTTTGCACACATTGTCTCATATTTAAATATCTTAAATCTATGTGTTTCATTCTTGTTTTAACAGCAATATTTGAAGCCATCTGTATTTCTGATTGGTTATCTTCATAAACAACAATAGAATCTGTTATATTAATTCCCATATCAATTAATAACTGCTTATACAAAACTAAATCTGTACATAATAAAGACATACATGAGAATTCAGCCTCCATTGTTGACAAACTTAGATGTTTCTGTCTAATAGACCTCCATCCAATCAATGCTTTTCCCAGTAATATAGCAGTACCCGATGTAGATTTTCGTGCGTTTATGTCTGTGGCAAAACTTGCCTCAGCATATGTAGTTAAATTCAGTTCATCTTTTGGCTCCAAATACAATGCATAATGCATTGTTTGTTTCAGATATCTTAACACACATTTAGCAGCTTGCCAGTGCCTTTCAGTGGGCTCAGCATTAAATCTTGTTAATTGATTAACACTGTATGCAATATCTGGCCTTGACCAATTTCTGAGATAAGACAAACTACCAAACAAGGACTGATAAATGTTCTTATCAAAAATAGGACTTTGAACATCACTATGGCTAAACTCCTGGCTCATTGGTGTCTTAGCCGGCTTACAAAGTTCCATTTTAAAACTTTTTAGTAATTGGTTAATTTTATCTGCCTGTGAGATTTTGTATCCTTCCCTAGTTCTGTCTATCTTTAAACCAAGATATTGTTTGATTTCTCCTAATTGTTTTATCTTAAATTTCTTTTCCAATGGTGAAATTATCTCAGTAGCTTCTTGTTCAGTTTTGGTGATTAATGCTATGTCATCAATAAATAATAACAATAATGACACTATACCATTACTTTCCTTTTAAAACAAACATGGATCAGCCATGCCAGCTACAAAACCTATTTTAGTTAATTCTTTAACTATACATTGGTTCCACTTATATCCTGATTGCTTTAAGCCATAAAGACTCTTTTTCAATATCCAGCAATCATTATTATCAGTATTATCATTTTTGAGACCTAAAAGTTTCTTTAAATATATATAGTGTGTTGCAATGGTGCATGCAGATAAGCTGTCTCTACATCCAAATGATTTATAATATATTTCTCCTTAGCTGCTCACACTAATGCTGCCCTTAATGTAAGTAGCCTTCAGACTAGATGCAAACACCTCATCATAGTCATTTGCTGTCTGATTAAATCCTTGTGCTACTAACCTGGCTTTATGGGTAACAGTCCCATCTACACCTGTCTTAAGCTAATATATCCATTTACATCCTATAGCATGTTTACCTGGTGGTAACTTAACATTTTCGTATTCCTCCAGTCTTTTTAAAGATTCCAGTTCCTTATCCACTGCTTTCTGCCAAGCAGCCTGATCCTTAGCAGGATACAGTTTTAGTTCACTATAGTGACTTGGAACTGTATTCACTTGGCATACAACACTAGCCTGATATCTATCAGGTGGTCATGTTGCACAGGTTGAACATCTTGGTAATACAAGGCTAACTGGTAGATTCTCCTGTGCCACCTGTTCCTGTTCTTCTTTTTCTACTTGTGCCTTTTCTTCTACTTCCTCCTGTTTTTCCTCTTTAATGGCTATTTGTTGTTTACTGATATCATCTTTAGGGACTATTTGGGTGTCAATAATACTATCATTGCTGGATTCCTGTTCCAGTTTATCCCATCCAACATGCTCAAGAAATTTTGCATTAGCACTGCAATAAACCAATGAGTGAATGGCAATTCTCCAGTTGTTGTGTTAACTATATTGTTTAAAACATGGTTACTACACATTATGGCTTCACCTCACAGTGTTTCAGGTAAACCTGAATCAGATAACATAGTGCGAGACATGGTTTGTAATGTTTGCCCTCCTCATTCTATAAACAAGTTATGTTGTGGTCTGTAAGGTGCAGAACATTTATGCTCAACACCAGCCAATTTCAGCATAGTTTGGAATCTTTTGTTCACAAACTCAGTCCCATTATCAGTGACTAAAGTAATTATTTTACTTTTCATTTTTCTCTCAGCAAACCTTAGCCATTTAAAGAAATGCTGGAATGTTTCTGTTTTGTTTTTCATAAGATAGCAGAAACCATATTGTGAGTAATGGTCCGTAATACTCAAAATATAGCAGGCACCTCCTAAACTTGGTTTCTTAGGACCAATTATGTCAGCAAAAACAATCTCTAAAGGTTCTTTTGTCTTAAACCTATTTAGTCTGTTTGCTGGAGTAACCTTACTCTTTTCTTGGTACAAGCATTACAGTTTAAATACTTGCTACAGGGTTTCAATTTTACTCCCTCTAACAATTCAACAGTTTGCTTGAGCATTTTGAAATTAATGTGCCCTAGACAACGATGTAGTAAATGTAAACTCTCTTCTGAGATTAAGACTAAACAAACTAGGTTTTTGGCTCCATCTTATGGCCATTTGAGAAACCACACCTAATTACAGTTTTGCATTTTCTTAAAGATACAGTTTTAAAATGTTTATCCTGGTTTATATATTTCTAAACCAAATACCTGTTAGATGACTTATATTTCTAACACAAACCATTCTGATCTCTACTATATTCCATCACAATTTCCTGTGTTGCCTTTTATTCTTTAAACTTTTCACTTCCCTCTATTTGGGTGAGCAAAAAAACTGGATGTTTGAAAATCATGTTGCTTATCCAATATCTTCTCTTCTCCCATAGGTGGAACAAGATGTTGTCTCATATATTGAAATAAAATGTGAAGGACAGTTCAGCTATAGAGCTGAAGTGGTGCAGTGGTTAGAATGGAGTACAGCAGGCTACTTCTGATGACAGCCAGCTGCCAGTAGTTCGAGTCCCACCAGGCTCCAGTTGAACTCAGTCTCCCATCCTACTGAGGTGAGTAAAATGAGGACCCAGATTTTTGGGCGCTGACTCTGTAAAATGCTTAGAGAGGGCTGCAAAGCACTGTGAAATGGTATATAAGTGTTATTGCTACTGCTATGTCATGACTCCACGACAGCTCCTTTTTTTTTAGTCTAACCATACTATAGAAGTCAGATATGCATTGGTAATAATGCCTTATGGGATTTAGAAATGGGCCCCCCATATCACTTCTTTCCTGCACTCCAAAACCTATTATCCTCAGCAATGAGGATAATAGTCTCATGAATTCACAACCAATGTGCGGTTAAGAAACATATAGATGTAGGCAAGCAATCTATTCATAAAAGCTGAAAAATTAAATTATTTCCCAGCTTGGTTTTCTATAAATATTGTACATCTATGCAAAGAATTCTCTAAAGGGCCTGTCACATAGGCTGACAGATGCAAAAAGTATGTAAAAAGGACACAGCGGACGAGAAAATGTTCCATCCATTGTTATCCGCTCTCAAAAGTGCCCCAAATTTGCAAAAACAGAGCGGACAATAACGGAAAGGAACGGACAGGGAGAGGACATAGCGAGGATGTAAAGCGGATGCTCCACGGAAGCCTAGCGGATGGAAGCAGATGGCACATCCGCAGGACTTCCGGGGAAGCACAGCAAAGTGGACGCACAGCGGAAGGAGCGGATGCAGAGCGGAGGTCTAGCAGATGACACGGATGCATCACGGATGCCTAGCGGATGCAAAGCGTTCACTGCCCATGCGGGGAGGATGCATTGCATTAGCCCCGCGGATATAAAAGGATGCAGCTCGCAAGCAGGTCACCATTCAGAGGAAAGACCTGCTGCCAGACACATCTCCAGCCAATAACCATGGGGAAGAAGAGGAAGCCTGTGCCATCTGCTGCCAGCCCTGGCAAGGACAGGGCCACCATCCCACCGCCTGGCCCTGACTCTGCTTCTGCTGGGGCTTCTGCTGCTCAGGCTGACTCTGCTGGTGCTGGGGCTTCTGCTGGCACTGCTCCTGGTGCTGGTGCTTCTGCTGGTGCTTACTCTGCTGGCGCTGCTCTTGGTGCTGGTGCTTCTGCTGGTGCTTACTCTGCTGGTGCTGCTCCTCGTCCTACTGGTGCTGCTGGTGCTGCTGGTTCTGCTGGTGCTCCTGGTCCAGCTGGTGCTGCTGGTCCTGCTGGTGCTTACTCTCCTGCTGATGATCATGGTCCTGCTGGTCCTGCTGGTGCTGCTGGTACTCCTGGTGCTTACTCAGCTGCTGCTGATCCTGGTGCTGCTGGTGCTGCTGGTGCTGCTGGTGCTGCTGGTGCTGCTAGTGCTCCTGGTTAGGTCCTCCTGCACCTCAAGAAATCTGGCCAGGCCATGGTCAAGCTCACCGACCGGGAGACCTACGTGATGGCCAAGTGCAGTTTCTTGGAGGGTGAGATCCGCCACCGAGGAGCAGCCCCTCTGTCTACCCTCTCTCTCAGGCAGCCCGCAGAGAGCCAGTCCCCTTCTGGCCAAAAGTCAGCTCCTGTGTCCAGGCAGGTATCTGTGGAGCGTCCCACGACAGAGACCCCCTCTGACAGCTGCACTCCCCGTGGTGGAGCGCGTGGAGGACCCCCTGACACAGTGGGAGCAAGGAGAGGGCACTTCCACCAGAGACCAAGCCACACCCACACCCAGCTCCACCTCCACAGAAATCAGGCAGAGAGCCAGACCGGAGGGGCAGTGCCACACTGTCCTGCTGGAGATCAGGGACACCATCAAAAGCAGCATAGATCTCCTCTCAGCTGGTACATACCGACATACCATCCTCAAACCGCAAGCCCTTCCTCACCTACGTCAACCAGACCTTCATGGACATGTCCGAATCACAGTACCAGGTGATAAAGGAGAGGATCACCGGTCTTCTGCACAACCCTCCAGGCCCAGCTGAACCTGCTCCGACCCAGTCCAGGTCTGCTCCTCCACCCCAGGTGATGTCACAGCCCTTCCAAGGCTTTCCACAGGCCCTCATCTACCAAGGCTACGGCTACCAGGAGGTAGCTACGGCCACCAGCACAGGCAACCCTTCCCAGTCCAGGCACAGGTACATTTTACGCCACCGATGCCACCCATGCCACCCATGCCACAGATGCCAGCCACGCCACAGATGCCACCCATGTCTCACCTCACTCACCTGCAGACCAGACAGCCCCACAACATTCCTCCTTCCTCCACCCCACAGCCAAGCCCGGCCTCAGAACATCTGTCATCGGTCTTGGGACTGACACCCCATGTCATGGAGGTAGGGGCTCTCAACATCACAGGAATGAGCCAGCTCTCTGAGACCTTCCTCCACACACCATCCCCTGTTGTCCTCTCGGGGCCAGGCACCCCAATGGTGCCTCAGACCAGCAATCCAGCAGCAGCCACCTCCACAACACCTGGACCCTTCACCCCTGAGACTATGAGCATGCCTCAGAGTGACTGAGAAGAGTGCCAGAGACTGGGTTGCTACCTGTTGACTTTATCTTTGCTTGGGACACTTTTCTTGGGTCATTTTGCTTTTACAATTTGTTATTAATAAAATTTATCTTTGCTTCACACACTTGGTTCAGTTCTTTTTGTCAATAAAGTCTTGGTGGAAATTTTTAGAAATGGTTTAAGCCTTTGCATGCTTATGGGATGGGTTAAGATAGCAGTGGGATGGGCAGGGATACCTGTTGGATGGGCAGGGATACCTGTGGGATGGGTAATAGCTGTGGGATAGATAAACCTCCAGTGCAAGCATAGTGGGACTGTATGGTCCACCCTCCCAGGTGCCACAACCTATGGCCCTTTATTATCAATAACAATTTAATCATTCATCAACACATTTCAACAAAAACACAACTCTTTATTAAATGCCCTGTTCATTGTACGGCCAATGAACACATACATGGCACAATCTCATCAGTGTGATGAGACAGGCTGAAGGAAGCATCCATTAAGCATCTACCATCCTGTCTTGCCACTCCACTGCTCCAGCTGGGGAGTTGCACCAGTGTTTCAGGAGGTTTCGCTGCTTCTTCCCTTCACGTGAGGCTCTGTTGGGGCCTTGTACATCCTCAGTGTCTATCAGGTTTCGCCCTTGCCTCCATTCCCCAGGCTCCATGTCCCCATTGCCTTGTTGGTGGTCGATAAGTCTGTTCTGCAACAGTGGGTAGCGGGTGCGCATGAGATTGTGCAGGATGCAGCAAGCTTCCACAATCCTCCTCACGGTCTCTGGGCGATGCTGCATGGTGGTGAGAAGTACCTGGAACCTGTTGGCCAGGATGCCAAAGGTGTTCTCCACCACCCGCCTTGCCCTGGACAGCCTGTAGTTGAAGATCCTCTCTTCACAGGTGAGGCATCTGGAAGTGTAGGGCTTCATGAGGTAGGTTCTGAGGGAGAAGGTGTCATCCCCCACGATGAAGTAGGGCACATCTTGTGTGTCGTTGGGCAGGGGGTCTGGATCTGGGAAGCCCATGATGAGGTTGCGTTCCAGCCCCTCCTTGAGGTGACTAGCATTGTATACCTGGGCATCTGAAGATGCCTGAAGCATCGATGTACATGAACTTGTAGTCAGCATCGACCATGGCGAAGAGGATGGTGCTGAAGAAGCCCTTGTAGTTGTGATAAGTGGACCCTGAGTTGGCTGGAGCTTTGCAGGCCACGTGCTTCCCATCTATGGCTCCAACGGTGTGTGGGAAGTTCCACCTCTGATACCACTGCTCGGCAACTTTCTTCCAGTCTTCTTCAGTGGAGGGGCACTGGAGGAGCTCCTCCACGTATTCTTCGATGATGGCCTGCACCACTTCTCTGACCACAATGCTGATGGTGTTGTGTGGCACCCTCCAGGCATACTGCATGCTTGTGTATGTGGTCCCTGAGGCCAGGTGGCGCAGAGTCAGTGCCACCTTCAGCCCTGGATCCAGGCTGGGCCAGAAGTTGATGTTTGCCTTGGTCAACCTGGGTCTCAGCTGCTCCACAACTTCGTCAAACATGGCTGGCGGCATCCTCATGAAGTTCTGGAATGCACGAGTGTCTTCGTTCCTCAGCTCCACCATCAGCTTGTTGTACAGTCTGTACTTGGCTCTTCTCGCAATCCATCTTCGGACCCAGACACTTCTTGGCTGCCTCCTTTTCTTCCCATAGAACAGGTGAAAGAGCCTGTAGATGGCTTCGCACTGTTGTAGAACGATGGTGGCTACCAAAAGGAGTGTGTGACGATTCATGGTGGAGATGACTGGATGCTGTGGAAGAGCAAGAGCAAGGCTGAAGAGGTCTGCACACCAGGGCTGCTGGACTGAAAGTGAGATCCAGGTGAGTTCCTCCCCCTTTTTTTAGGAAATAGAGGTTTTCCACGAGGTGTCCTTTTGCATCCTCTAGACATCCTGCAGACATCCTAAATATCTGAGATACGTCCCCTATACGAACGTTTTTTCCATTTTAATGCTTTTTATGCGAGCTGCATCCTCTTTCATCCTTTCTACGTCCATGCTACTAACGCTGCGCGTCCATTCTGTGTCTGTTTCGCTTCCTCCTTATGTCCGTTTTCCGCTGGAGTGGATGTGAATTGCGCAGATGTGCAGTGGATGCCTAGCGGATATAGCGGACGCATAACGGATGACTATGGACGTATAACGGATGTTCCCCATATGCGTAGGTTGGATACATTTTCTGCTCAAAAAGTTTTGTGCAGCTCAAAACTTTTTGAGCGGATGAAATGTCAGTAGACGGATGCTGGACGGATAGAGAGTATGAAAAACGGACGCAGTGAGTGCAGAACGGATGCATCGCATTAACCAACGGATGGCAAGTGTTTCTCTCCGCTTTACATCCTCTTTCCATCCGTTGGTGCTTTGTGACAGGGGCTTAAGGAAGCAATATCAGGCTGAGTTCACATATCATGTTAAACCAGGGTGTTCAACATGATTTACTGAATAAATCTTAATTGGCTAAATTTGCATAGCATGCTAAAGTATGAATCAGGGTTATAAGCCAAAATAGATTATGTTCATAGATTATGTGAAATCCAAATCATATTAAAATGGGTGAATCCAAGCTTAACTCTAAAATAAAATATGAAAGAATGTAATCCCAGAAAGAAAAAAGAATCACACCATTCATTAGGAGCTGAAAAGTTTGAAGCTGTATCAATAATAATAATAAAAACAGAATTGGTAGCAGCACCTCTTCTTCTCTTGTACAGATACCAGCTGGTGTCCACATGGCCAATTGTCAAGTAGCAAAGACTAATCTGAAAACATTTCTTCTATCAATAAGACCTTTCTACCTCTATTGCATTTTTGCAAATCTGAGCCGCATTTATCATTTTGAAACATACAAAAGAAACCTTTCATAACAATTTCCTTGTTCTGTAAATTAGAGAACATCTGCAAAGTCAAAGCAAATAAATCAAAAGTTCCAAAAGCTGTAATTCTCTGTGTTGCTTCAATGAAAGAAAAATGTAGATAATTCTTTCTGAAGCTATCGTATTTGACGGTATCTTCTTTTTTTTCTTTTTTTCAATATTGAATAAAAACTATTTTTAAAAGTAGATACTTATGAAGCGTTGCTCCAATGCAAGTCTGAACATGACATGGTCTTTTATTTTTGTCCCATATTGCCCAATAAAAACAAATAGTCTGCATCATTGCAACAAAACTATGCATACCTTACATTGAATTATATTTAACTATATAGTGACAGCTGCTGAATGGATATTTGTTCCTGAAATAACTGTCTTTCATATAGATCTTTTATACCAGGAGGCGAACCAATGACTTATTTGATAGTTTTAGCCACCATTGTTTAACCATGGCTGTTGAATAAACTGGAACTACATAGTTCCAGTTTAAGTCACAAACCACAATAGTTAGGTTCATGCAGAATACTGAACGACAATCAATCCAGATAACTCTGTCATGGAAAGTATGAATCAGATTCATACCTTTCCCTTTCTGCAAGCACACCTTCAAGAAGTCTCTCAAAAATGAACTTTTCTCAACACCAATGAAAATGGATGAACCATGTCAACCCAGCTCATGGTTTTAATGGATGCCATTTATAACATTCAGATGTAGGTTACTCGAGATCTAAAGAGGATCGAGAAAGAACCAAATGAAAGTGACTTACGGAACTGCTCCAGGTCATTTCTGCTTTCCGATTGAGGCATGGCAGTGATGGTAAGCAGTGGGCACGCATTTCCTGCTAGTGTGTAGCAAAGGATTTGTCTCTTGAAGAAGATTTTCTTTGTATTCCTGGTTTGCTCCAAGATGTCAAGGTGAGACTGTAAAAATGGAAACATGAAAATGTAATAATTTACAAAATGTCCTGCTGGGAGAAACTATCTAATCCAACATCTTTTATAGATATGCAACTGGAAGACTCAGATCCATGGGCAGACTTCTCATTGAGGCCAATTACATAAGCCAATTGAGGACAACTAACTAACTAACTAACTTCCCTTCCCTTTCTTCCCTCCCTCCCTCCCTCTCTTTCTCCTATTCTTGTTTGTGAACAATTTCCTTGAGTGAACCCAAATTTCAACATTATGAGAATAGGAAGCAAGCAAATGAGCTTGAATAATGGAAACACACCATAAACAATTATACAAACTACTGTATTTTCTTATTTAGAGGTTTCTTGACTGCTTGCTAATGAATCATGGAACACAGCTATGGTATGAAACCAAATTTCTTTTGCTCAGAAATGATATAATATAATTTAATGTCACATTTAATTTAATATAGTGCCTCATTCCTCCCTTTGAAGGACCATTGTTCTCAGATAGTCAAGTTACTTAAGTCAGGTTTTCACTATCAGCCTGCCTTAACAATGCACAGATGTTGAACTACAACTGCCCAAATTTTCTAACCAGACTGCTACCATCTTAGTAGACATGCTTCAAATGTACTATCTACACTCCTGGATTATAGACAGGTTGACAAGCCAAGCGGTACCTGAGCATCAGAGGTTGCAGAAAGAAAGACAACATCTACTCTGAGGGGTCTTTGATGCTCCTGCTTGAACAGGGGGTTGGAGACCCCCTCCAAGGTCCGTTCCAGCTCATTCTATTCTATTCTACATTCTATTTTATTCTCTCTGGGCTTTGTTGTTTCCTTGCAGACATTTCATTATCCAAACTAGCTAACATCATTAGAGGAATCACTTCTCATAAGCATTCTTGACAAATGTATCTTTTCTTTTTATGTACACCAAGAGCATATGAACCTTGGCCAATACTTGGCCAATAAAGAATTCATTCATTCATTCATTGATGATGTCACCCTAGTTTAGGTAAGGAAACATCTGCCAAGAAAACCACCCAGCTCAGAGAACACCAAGGACTTCTTGTTTGAACCCTGAGCTACAAATATTCTTCTTTTTTTTTTTTTGGTAACATATACTCTGTATCTCTCATCACCCAATCCTCACAGATCCTGCTGAAAAGAAGTAAAATCAATGACAGTTGAACAACCTGCACATTGTACCACAATGTGGAGATTGTGATTCATAGCCATTTCATCTACCTCGAGTATCTACTTCCTGCCCTAAAACCCAGGCTGAGAGTTAAACTACCTATTCACTGTAGCTGCAGGAGTGAGCAGATAAATGATTTTAGTTCTGTTCCTTTGGGTCATTCTCTGCTTCTGCTTCTGACTTTCTCTTGGTGCACCTCCTTGACCTTGACCAAATTGCAAAGTGGACTGTAGAAGAAATGTTTTTGCATGTAGGAAAATTTTTGGTTCACTCCCTGTCATTTTCGATATAAAAAAAAAAGGAAAAAAAACACAAATCTGCCTGAAATACTTGGTATTACCAGTCATAGTTAAAAAATATTGGATTAGACTGAATCAAAGGTCTGTCCTTCTGCACTGTTGTTGTTTAATGAAAACATGGAGCTTTCAGCTTGCATGGGCAAGCAAGGATGTATCAGCGGTTATTTGAAGTTATCATCCTGAAGAAAAAAACAGTTGGTTTCTGATTCAAAGAAATGGTACGATTCAATGCCAGTCTTTCATGCGGTTTCTTCTCAGGGTGCTGTAAATATGTCTGCCATTATTAAATGCATATTAGACTGTGAAGCATTTCCAAGTCAGTTTCCATATGGAATTTTATTGCCTTTCCAAATGCCTAGTACAGGTAATTGAGTTCCTGAGTTGCAAAAGCACTTAGAATTCATTACTGCTCTGAAGACAAAAAGGGGGAAGATGCACCCACAACACCCCCCACCCCCTCACACACACACACACACACACACACACAGACACACACACACACACACTTGTACAATCAGAGGCTGGAAAAGAAAACCTAGTGAAACACATGTGTGAAATTTGTTTTTCTTTTGGGGTGTGTGGGAATCATGCAGTCTGTAAAAATGAAATTGTTTTTTTACTGGATTTTTTAAAAATCGCTTTGCAGGGGTAATAAAAATCTGTGAGTTATTTAAGTGACCCCGGTCAAAGTTATCTCTACAGATATATCCATTGAAATTATGATTCAGGCAATGTCAGGAAATGAATGTTTCTCTGTATCTCCGTACAGCAAAACTGAACCTTGTATTCATTGGAGGCATAACCTAAAATTAAGCTAAAGCTCCTTCTAACTTCAGAAGCATTTCTTTCCTTTTTTAAAAAAAGCAATGTAAAGCAAAAATTCCTTTGTTGTTAATTTATGAAGCAGCATTTACACAACAGGCCCTCTTACTCTTCTCTTTCTTTTAACTATTTCTCATCCACTGATATACCCAAATAGCCAAATCTTGCTGAATAAATTGGACATCTGCAGTCTTGATTGGCTGGCTATTAAATCAAGAAATATCCTCCTGACCTTCAACCTCGCTCTTCCCATGATGTCATTAGAGTTTTTGTTGGCATTAATATCTGAATTAATAAGCTGTATTTCTCTAGGACTTTAGACTAGGGGCCTCTCTTGATCCTTCTTGCAAATTCTGGGATCCAATTTGCATACTGAATACATTGATTTCCAGTGGCAAACCGTGAGCACTACAGCTGGGCCTTCACCTCAGCTCTCACTCTGAAACGCAGAGCTGGGGAAGTTTTCTCTGTATGAGGCAAACTTCTTGGGGTCCAGAAGGGCAAGGAACATCAGTTTTTCATGATCCTTGAACCTGTTCCTCAGCTGAGTGAGAATGTTGTCCAGGATTTCACTGTGTAGCTGCTGGTAGGACTTCACCAAGGCCTTTGATCTTTTGTTTTTGTCCCGCTCACTTAAAATCAAACCGTGATTGGTCAGTTTTCCCATCACTCTCCAAACCAAAATGCATAGCTTGGCCTTCCCCTGGATTCATGAAGTCCTAACCAATTAATGAGCCAGCTAACCGGGCTTTGATAGAGATGGACGATTCTGATTGGATAATATGTTTAGGACAGTTACCCTTTCATTGCTGATGTGAACTTGACAGTAAACTTAACTTTAGAACATAGATTAGAGAAAATGTATTAAATGTATTGTATTAAATTAAATTAGATAGATTATATATAATAATTTA